>OVBA01000224.1:0-81959 GCA_900406435.1 Lepidium aucheri
TTTTCTCAGCATTATCCTGGACTCAGTATCGCTTGATTTGCATTTGTCAGGGGATTTCATGCTGATTTCACGCCTAACCTGACTTAATCCTCTCGTCAAGGGAATTGGTAATACATCAGGAATGTTCTTTCTCTTTACTCAATGAAAGATGTTCCTTGTAAGTTTGGTTATGTTTCTCTCTTCATCATTTTCAGGCATTTTAAGCCAAATTCTGATGGTACTCGATCTAAGTTTTTGCATGAAGTTAGCCTAGGGTAAAAGTTTCCCAATGACGCTGTGAGTTTTTAAAGTGAATTGGACGTTTCTGAAGATACATCCAATGACGTAATCCTTTTCACTTTACTAATTAGCTTACTGAGGGAAACTCCAATGAAGCAACTCATGTATACTCTTTAGTTACCAAAGAATCTACCAAGTAATTAAAAAGGATACCCTAAGCAAACCTGGGAAAAATTGGTTTTATGAAAAGAGAGAGATGGAATCAGATTGAAGGTGGTCTAGGAAGTAGAAGTAGGAACTTTTCGCCTTTTGATCGATATTCCCTTGAATGAGACTACATTTAGATTTATTAGAAAGTCAGTTTGGAGAATCTGATTGTTTGTTTTGAATTGTGACACGAGATTGTTATGTTTGCCAAGTCTGGGGGAAGTACAAGGTGGTCTCGATTTTGATAAGTAATATTCTTGTGATCACTTTGGACTTGATGTGCAGGATCTGGAGAGAGTCGTTTGTTTGATGAGATGTGATCTTCTTACAGTCTTTTCTTTCTTTGCTTGAGGACAAACAAGAAGCTAAGTCTGGGGGAATTGATGTTCCTTATATTTTGTCAGTTTTCAGCTTATTATTATGGTTATATTTGGGGAATTTATCTGTGTTTTATTGAGATTTCAGGTCAAAAACGTTCAGAGTTGGAATCATGCTTGAAGGTGAACTTTGAAGAAGTTTGAAACATTTTTTGGTATTCTCCATGAGAAGAAGGATCAGTCGGTCAACACAAGGATCGATTGATCAATGCTTTAACGAGGAATATGCGCACGATCTGAAGAACGACTTAGCTTCTGAGAGATCGACTCAATATCCAAAGATCGATCGATCAACACAAGGATTGATTGATCAATGCCCTTCGAGGAAACATAATTTCACGATTTTTCAGCTCTTGTTTTGAAACATATAAATACTCTTTTCCTATTTGATTTTTGTGAGTCGTCTTTGGAGCTTTTGAAGAATGATTTTTACAGAAGTTTGAGAGTTTGTAAGCTAGAAAGAAGATCTTTTCACACTTGAGAAGAATTTCTGAATCCATTACTATTTTTTAAGCGATTTCAGTTTCAGTTCATCATGATTTGCTTGGTTCATTGTTCTATGTCTGAGTAGATCTTAGATCGGATTTAGGGATTCTAGGGTTTTAGAATTCAACTGTTAGGGAACAAATACGATTGATGAATAGAAGATTCTCCTTCTAATACTTGAGTTTAATGCATAGATTAGCTTGATCACCTAGTCAATGATTTTAGGTTGTTAACTTTCCAGAAGTTTGTTAAGGACCAGAACTAGATTAGAAGAGCAATTCCTTCACTACTAAAGAGAGTTGATGCTAGGTTGGATTGTGAGTAATTGAACCTAAACGATAAAGCTTACTTGTAATTTGAAACCAATGAGAGTTATGATCTTTAGATTATTAGTACAGGGGTAGATTCAACAAGAGTTGGTTTATCTTTATTTATGTTCAAGCCGAGAATATGATTAGATTAGTTTCTGAATAGTTTCCCTAACAAGAGTTCTAATTCCTGAATGAATACCTGATATCCGATTGCTTTAATTATTTGATTACATCCACATCTAAGTTGTTAATATTTATTTCTCTGATTTCGATTGATATAGCTTGCAATTTGATAGAAGTTAAAAGTATGATTTGGTTCTCTGAGGAATTCGACCCCTAAGTACTATTATATTTGATGTGCACTTGCAGTAGGATATAGGGTTAAAACTCATTGTATCAAGCTCCTTTGGACTCATTCAATAGTGAGGACGATTAGGAAGTGTTGAGCCTGGGACAAAATCAATGTGGTGTTGTATGTCACGTAGAGGTGGTAGTTGAGACGGTAACTCATCTGGAAACACGTCTGCATAATCACGTAGAACTGCTTGTAACTCACTCGAGATGACATGTTCTTGAGCTGCAGGTTTTGGCATCGTCTGTGGAAGAACTAGCCAGGAAAAATCTATGTCTCGCAGCTCTGCTTCACACTCTGCAACGTACTCAAAAGTTGTGGTGCTCGCAACATAGTCGTTGCGGAAGAACCAAGCATGTGCGAAGGCGACGGGAACAACACGACCTTGCGGTTCTTAAACATAAACTCATAAGTGTTTCTGCGGCCATTATGTATCACATCACGGTCATACTGCTAAGGTCGTCCCAAAATGAGATGACTCACATCCATCGGAATAGTGTCGAAATAAAATGCATCCTTATAGAAATTACCCATCAAAAACGAAACCATACATTGTTCAGAGATGTTCATATCAGTGGTTTTGTTGAGCCATGCGAGCTTGTATGGTGTTAAATGTAGCTCAGCTCGAAGTCCTAGCTTTGCACAGGCGTCGTAAGAAATAATATTGCAAGAACTCCTAAAATAAATCACTAAACAACATATCTTCCTAGCAATTGTGCAAGTGGAGTGAAAAATGTTTTTGCGAAGCCAATGATCATCATTTTTGTAGGTGCGAGGAAGATGTGCTGCAATACGAGATTCACACCTGTATCTCCATAGATATGTTCCTCCACAATTTCATTTGTTGTCTCAACCTGTTCAGGTTCATACAGCTCATTAGTTTCCCAAGTAATGTCATATGTCAACAATCTTCTACGAGTTGAATATGGACAATTCGCTTGTCTATTGCCTGATTCTCCACAAAAGAAACATTGGATGAAGTTTTGTCATTATTGACGATGAGGTTGTAGCCCTGAACCTGCTTCCGTTGATATCCCCTTGGAGACTTCTTTGTTCTCCTTGTTATTATGTGCCACTACGCTAATGTCCACCTGCGTCCCTGTGAGATATTTGCTGTGAGATGCGTGGCTCCAAGTGTTTGTTATTAGCTTCTGTTGCTGTTCAAAGGCAACTGCCCAGCGATGAGCTTCTGCAACCATGCATAGATCAAATTGAGACATAGGTGACTGAATTTGTGATCTTAAACCACCAATAAAGCGTGACACCAATTGAATCTATGTGTCATACAAGACGACGCGAGTTAAAAGTAAGGAGAATTCATCCACATAATCATCAACTGAGTGAGAACCTCGCCACAAAATTTTGGAGCCTTGTGTACATTGTACGATTAAAGTTGTAAGGTAGGAAACTTGCTTTGAGGCATCGTTTGAGTTTTTCCCATGTTGTGATCTTATCTTTGCCATTGCAAAGTCTTGTTGTTCTGAGCTGTAACCACCATGATGCTGCCTTCCCACGAAACTTTGTTGGGACAATAGCAACTTTGTGGTCCTCTGGGACACGTTTAAACTCGAGGACCTCCTCTACTGGGACTAACCAATCCAATAGTTTTTCCCCACGAACTCCTCCATGAAACTCAGGTATGTTAACCTTAAACTAGATTCTCAATTATGTAAATCTCGCTTTGAAGTTCCCATATTGTTATCCCTTCGAGAACTAGGTGCTGCAAAAGGATTCACATCTTCATCATCAAAATCAATAATTGATCCTGCCGGTGAATCACGCTGAGGTTGGCTTCGTCTCACAAGTGCGTCTGTCATCTCCTGTAGGGAATCAACAATTGTAGTCTGTATGTTCTCTTGCATCGCTAGCAGTGTTTGCCTCAGTTCTGTCCAGTTGAAAGGTGCATCATCACCACGAGGTCGATGAGGAGGCATCGTGTTCTAACAAAAAAAAATTAGGCAACAAGGAATTAAGTAACATGAGAGATTTGTGAAATAATTAGGATAGGATGATTTTGGCTCTGATACCAAACTGATGGAGAGAAAGAAAGTATAGAAACCTTGAAGTTTGATGATTCTAAGAATGCCCAAAGATTAAGGTTCTTCTCTTGAGATTAAAGAATTTGTAGCCTTCAATCGAAAGAGGAATCAATAGCAAACGCTATCTGAAATTTCACTAAGCAAAAACTATCTCCAATACAATAACGTGTATTTCTTTTAAGGAAGATTATGAAATTTAAACTAGCTAAATCATAGGGAAAATCCTAACTAATTTGAAAATAGAAAACAGAACATCGGAACTCTTTCTTATTTGAACTAGAAATGATAAAGTAAAGATAGAGGGGTGAGTAAGGTTGTCACATGCTGCATCAGTGGAGGTGGTAAGTATTTGGTCTTTCGGAACAATTTGATCGTAATAAGAGAGAAATGTTCTATTTTGTAGAGACTGATATCACTAGTAAGTTGTATGGGTGGCAAACACGATATCTATCTCAGGTTGGGAAGGATACATTGATTTAAACAATATCGTATGCGTTGTCAATTTATTCTTTGACGTGCTTTCGTTTACCAGGGAGTTTGTGTCTCACCATTGACCAACTCATATCTCGGTTTTGGTGGAGGTCAACAAATGACAAACAAAAAATATCATGGGTGCCTAGGAAAAAAATAAGCTAACCAAAATGATCAAGCAGTCTTGGTTTCTGTAAATTGCAGAAGTTCAATCATGCTCTCTTGGCCAACCATGTTTGGAAAATCCTAAAACGACCATAACATCTCCTATATCAGGCATTGAAAGCTAAATATTTTATTTCCACTTCAATATTTCACTCTACCAAACGTACACAGTTATCATATAGTTGGGTTTCACTAAAGTATGGTTTAGAGTTATTGAAGAAAGGTACATATATTAGTATTGCAACAGTGAAGAAACATTTATTAGGTCGGGATAATTGGCTTCTGCTAATACCTCTTAAATCGCCACTATTACTCCTTCCGTAAACTCGGATTTGCCGGTTTTGCTTTTGATTGATCCTAATACAGGTCATTGGGATGAAACCAGAGTTGGCCAACTCATAGACAAGTCATATCATGTTAATGTTTATGAAGTTTTCTCACCATCTATGCCAGCAAAGGATATCCATGTTTGAACTTATCGGCATAACGGACATTACTCTGTTAAGTTAGGATACATAGTCGCCACGACCCCTTTTCATCTTCAACATGATCATCAAGCACCTCTTATGTAATCCCCGGAGCTAGCTGTAAAGTTATGAGACATTGATATTGCTCCAAAACTCAGACACTTTCTTTAGCAAATGTTGTCAAAAGCTTTAGGTGTCACAGAACATTTACAAGCTCGGTCTATTTCTACTCATGCGACATGTCTCTGATGTTGTGTCGCCTTCGAGACAACATATCACACTTTCTTTACTTAGGTTTATGCAGCTAGGGTCTGGCGTTCTCTTGGAATCCAAACTTCTATCTTGTATGATCCCCATCACTCTTTGGAGACAAAATTGACCACATTGCTTTGCATATACAATAACAAACAGTTACATTACTCAATTCATTGTCTACCATTTTGGGCTTTGTGGCACCTTTGGAAATCTTGAAATAGTTGACTATATAGCCGAAAAAACATTATGTTGTTCGAATTAGAGTAGTCAATTTGGTGTGATGTCAATAAGTGGTGTGACCGGGAGGGACTATCTTTACCTAGACAAGTTCCACCAGGGCTACATCGTACTCAACAGTGCTGAGAACCACCGCCTATGGGTGCCATCAAATGTAACCTTGATGCAACTCTAATGATTCATCAGGTATGGACTGGATAATACGGGATCATCACGGTTCTGTGTTCCATTGTGGTATGGATACTTTTTAAGAGAGATATACTGTTGAGAAGGCTGAGGGAAATGCACTACTTTGGGCTATACAATTGATGTGGACTTTGGGTTATTAGTCAGTTATCTTTGAGGGTAACAACTACAACCTTGTGAATGTTGTCTTAAGTAGTGAAATAAATTATCGTCTCCAACAGCTCATTACAACAATAGCACAATGGTAACCTATATTTCGTATGCTGAATTTTCAGCATTGTTTACGCAAGTTTATGGATGTGTTGATCTTCTGTCAAAATGTGCTTTACATATTGTAGATTTTCCCTGACATGTTATCATAGATGTCATAATTTCTTACCTACTATTGTAACAAACGATTGTCAACAATACAACAAAAGTATTTTCACCGAAAAAATATAAAAGAGAAGATTATACTTAGAATATTATGTTCAAAGAAAAAAAATTATTATTAGAAAGAAAGTAAATCTTTTGTGTTTAAACTTTCTTAACTTAACAATTTACATATGGTAGATCATCATTTATACATAATTAAAAAGATGAAATTACTACCATAACTATGAGATCCACAAGCTTTTACTATTAATTTTAATGGTATATATTTGTTGAATGTTATAACAATTATTGCATTATTATTTATTTTATTGTTATTTTTTGTGGTGGATTTTATTGTTATTCTAATTAGCAATTTTCATTATTAATTTTTTTTGCCCCAAAACAAATATCCTTATTAATTTATTTCTGATCTATTTTGGTATTTGGTGATGAATTTAAATTTTACTCTATTTTAGTTATGAGATCTACAAACCTTTGATGTTGATTTTAATAATTCATATTTGTTGATTATTATAACAATTATTGTATTATTTATTTTATTGTTATTCTAATTAGCAATTTCCATTATTAATTTTTTTTCATTTTTACCTAGAAACAAATATCCTTATTAATTTGTCTCTGATCTAGTTTGGTATTTGATGATAAGCTTGAATCTTACTTTATTTTTGGTTATGAGATCTACAAACCTTTAATGTTGATTTTAATAATTTATATTTGTTGATTATTATAACAATTGTATTATTATTTATTTAATTGTTATTCTAATCAACAACTTTCATTGTTATTTTTTTGTTTACCAAGAAACATACATTTTTATAATGAGTTTGAATCTTACCCTTGTTGTAGTTGGAGCAATTTGGTTGTAGAGAGTTATTGTTATGTACACACTACTTCCTGGAAGCTTAACGTAATCATTATATGCCAGAGTGTACGACTCAAGCCGAGCTATAATCTCGCCACGTGTCCCACGACCCGCTTGCAAATTTTTTTAACACCACGCCCTCATTTAGATCTCGGCGGCGACGGATCCATTTCCAAATCGTGTTTCAGATCGGCGATTTGGACTTCGAACTCCACAACCTTCCTAATCCTTACTTCAGACTTGAAATTCTCACTGCCTCTTCTGGTTTTCCAGCAAATATCGGTGTGGATCTCTTGCGAAATTGCCTTTGTTTTTGATGTTTGATTTGGGCGTGTGAAAAATACGGCTGCGGAGTGAGGTTTTCCGATGGCTTCAATCCGGCGAACTCTCTCGCCGATGTATCAAGATCGTTCACATGAGAATGGCGGCTCACATAAAGGTTTCACTATTGGCGGTAGCAGTACTAAGCAAAATTCCTCACAATTCCTTTCTAATCTCACCAAACTCCTCGGAGTAACGTCTGACCCTAAAAGCTCGCGCAGAGGTCCATGGAGGCGACCGTTTTACCAGTTCCTTCTTTTCTTTTTTCTCGGATTTCTACTAGGTTTGACTCCTTTAGGAAAATTGGAAGATGTAAACGATTCCACCGATCGATTCTCCTTCGAGATCAAACGACCTTACGTTGAAGAACCGGTGAGCGACAAGAAACGGGAAGAGGCAGCTGTAGATGCGGTGAGTTTCGTGGCGGAGACTGAAATTGAGAAGAAGGAGATCAATTTAGTGGCGAGGAAGCTCGTAATTGTGGTCACACCAACGTACAATCGAGCGACGCAGGCGTATTACCTGAACAGGATTGCTCAAACCCTGAGACTAGTTGAACCTCCTGTTCTGTGGATAGTTGTGGAGGCAAACGCGGCCTCGTTTGAAACCGCAGAGATTCTGAGGAAGACGGGAGTAATGTACAGACACTTGGTTTGCAAGAGGAACATGACGAGTATTAAGGATAGAGGTGTTCATCAGAGAAACACTGCATTGGAACATATTGAGTTGCACAAGCTCGATGGGATTGTCTATTTCGCTGATGATGACAATATCTACTCGCTTGAGCTCTTTCAAAGCTTAAGACAAATCAGGTGACTCAAAAAGACTGCTCATTACTTTTTCTTCTGCTAATGGATGGTAATTTGTGAATAATAGACTTGTTAGTTGAGCAACTTCATCGTCTTTACGTATATTTTTAGCATATTTTGTGCCTTGTTGCGTGCAGTCTTAGGGATTCTAATGTTGTTAAACACATTCACACACGTAATATAAACTATTCAGAAGCAGACGCATGTTACTCTAATGTTGAAACCGACGAGAATTAGAGGTTTTCAACACAAATTCTTGGAATTTTTGGTTTTGCCTGGCTCTTTTCTTATTTTTCGGTTTTGCTGCTTGCTCTCTTGTAATCGTCTTTGTTGAGAAAGTACTTCATTGGAAAGACTTTTGTTTTGAACCCTTTGTACCTTGTACTGGTTCTCTTGTTCCATTGAATGTAATTGGTAATGGCTCGATATCCAAAGCTTGTCTTCTTCTGAAGTATTTGTGACGCCTATCTATTTGACTTGTATAGCCGATTTGGAACTTGGCCTGTTGCGATGCTCGCACCAAGCAAAAACAAGGCCATCCTTGAGGGTCCAGTATGCAATGGAAGTCAAGTAATTGGATGGCACACTAATGAAAAGAGCAAAAGA
Organism: Lepidium aucheri; assembly: GCA_900406435.1. Lineage (NCBI taxonomy): Eukaryota > Viridiplantae > Streptophyta > Magnoliopsida > Brassicales > Brassicaceae > Lepidium > Lepidium aucheri. The sequence goes on from OVBA01000224.1 coordinate 8,746, forward strand.
CTACGGAGGTTCCATGTTGATATGTCAGGATTTGCCTTTAACAGCACTATACTCTGGGACCCTAAAAGGTGGCGGCGTCCTTTTCCACACCCAACCCGTCAACTAGACACGGTGAAGGAGGGTTTCCAAGTATGAGTTTTGTGTTTTTGCTTATCTGTGGATTTCTCTGGTGCACAGCCAATCCTGTGCTTATACATGACATCGTGTGTTTCCAAGCAGGAGACAACATTTATAGAGCAGGTGGTGGCTGACGAAAGCGATATGGAAGGTGTTCCACCAGCTTGCTCAAGGATACTTAACTGGCATCTTCACTTGGATGCTAAAGATGTCCCTTATCCACAAGGGTGGTTGATGCAGAAGAATCTCGAAGCTCTCATAACTATGAAATAGTTTGAAGATACTCTTGACTGGTAAGATTTATAGGGTTCTGAACATGTGGGGGAAGATGTTAATTCGCAAAATGTTGGTACTTTTTGGAATTAGAAAGAGGGTCAAGCTAGCTAGTTGATCCGGATATAGAAAAGCGCATTCTATACATACTGAATATGCAATGCAATCCTTGTTTGTTTGCAAAAGAATCCTCTTTGACTTTTTTTGTTTTGTTTTTGTCACTGAACAGAATCCTCTTAGACTTTAATCTCGTATATATGTCTTGCAGGTTTCTACATAACACATATGCTGTGCTCATTGCCAAATATATATGTCAAAAGAAGCATATGTGAAGAATGGAAAAAGAGGAGCGAGGAAAGTGTAGGGTAATGAAGAGGCACACATTTTAGATAAACGTTGCTGGGATCGTGAGCCTCCCTTGAGTCCAAGATTTGGTTGGAATGAATTTGAAGCCTTTGGTGTTTTAGTATGAGATAGAATTGTATTACCTCCGGACATTGATAATTCCGTGGCCTTGTATTCGTCCAGGGCTAACCAAGTCTTCTTGTTTCCTTTTTTTTTTTGTTTTGCGATGGAAGAAAGAAATTCGCCATTCTATATGATCAATTCGATACTAGAAGTCAAAATCATGACTTCGCAAGGAAAAGAAAGAGAGCACCCATCGTCTCATAAATATGTGATGTTACTTTATAATAAACCTGTTCTACAGACAGAAATGGCCGGTGATGCTATACTAAGTAACTAGACAGATCCGACGAAAAAATGAAAGATTTTGTATCTTCCAGGGAAAAAGGTACCACAGAATGCCGGAAGTTAAGAGCGACAAGCTTTTGTATGCAGGCGTAAGCTTTTGTATAGACAGCGACAAGCCAAGAGATCGAGCAGATGACTTGGCCGCTGTTTAGATTTTCATGAAGTGAGCATGGGATGTTGCATCCAGCAAGAAAGAAAGGTCTACAAATCAACCTGGGCAGAGGTCAGGATATGATATCAGGATGAATGGATTTACAGGTCGCCGAGACCTTTAGGAATGTATACGACCTGCCCTAAGGTTGTCTAATGTTATGGGTTAAAAAATTGATATTTTGTATTTTGTTTTTGTAATCCTAAACTCTTTATCTTCTCTTTATAGGAGAACGTTGATGCGATTGTACATCCATTACATGTGAACTAATCCCCTTCTCACGGCCTTGGGAAAAAGTTGATTTTATAACAATATAGACAACAAGGGCAACACATAACAAAATATGAATGACCAAAACGTTGGGCTACCATACTCATCTTGCTGCTACTAATCGCAAACACATGTAGTTAGTAGTCAGATATACGTGTGGTAGCCAGTCTCGAGCCATTGACACAAGATTCTAGTATCTGTGCTGTCTCCTTCTAAACACTTAAAACTTGTCACGTTAAGGCTGCCCCATGAATAGAAGAAGTTGCATCTGATGGATGCATTTGTGAACGCGAATCTTGCCCATTGTCAAGTCCAAGAACTGAAAGAGCTGAACTGGTAGTACACACATCAAAATCAGTATCTGACATGTATTTAAATTTAACATACTGGATAACAGAGTGTCTGTTTGATTTTGGAGGACCTACTTTGGTAGAGAAGCTCTGATAGTTGGCTGATTCGCATAAGCGGTGAGGGGAGGTCTTAGATCAGGAAACTTCTTCATGATACTTTCAAGTTGAGGCATTGGTAACTGCAAAAACAACAACAGAGTTATATGCATTTTCTGTTAATATATAATACTCGTATATTTCTCCACAATGTTCCTTGTACCTCCAATAAAACAGGGAATGAATGTGGCTTTGTCTGAGACACACATTTCAAGAAGCCAGGCCACAATTTTGGTAGTCTCCAGATCTACATCCAAAAGATAGGGCAACACATTCAGTCGTAACCACACCATACGAAAATTAATCTCAAAGCTGATCTCTTGTGTTCAATCTTTAAATTACTCACCTGCTTTCTAACCAATTTGGAAAGGATTTCCATGACAAAATCAACCTGGACAACAAATCAGAAATTTCTTTACATCCGACCAAAGAGTCCAGAGTTTGAACTTAGCTTAAACCAAATAGTTTATAGTTCTTTATGCTAGCATTGAAGGGTTTTTTCGGTAACACCAAGGAAAGAATGCAGCTATCTTAGGTGTTTGCAAATTCTGTTTCTATTACTTTGGTTCAGTTTGAATAAAGAGCTTTTGGATTTTTTTGTCACAAGTTCTTTACTCTTACAGTACGCCACTTACCAGTGCCGGAAAAGCATCGATTGCCTGAATTACAGTTCTCATGAAGAGTAAAGGCAGAGGTGTTCGATCAACCTGAAACCAGAATATGTCAGAGATGTAAGTATCTAAAGCGTACTCTTTTTACATAATATGTGCGCTTTTGACATACCATCTGTCCGAGGGCCTTTGCTAAGACTTGCTGCGTGAAAACAGTGCGTTGTTCAAAGCAAGCTGAGCATGCATCTGTTATCTGGACAAAAGAAAACACTTAGTCAAACGTGACCAGGTTAACAAGAGACACAGCTAGAACAGCTAGCACACTAGCACAATATCATAAAGGGTACAGGCAAAACAGATTAAGCTGCTCTATAGCAAGTATGACAAATTGACGATCTAACTACTTAGTTGCTAGTTGCTAGTTGCCTAGTTGCCCCAAATTACTAGCTTCCTATAACAGTGTACATGAGATGAATCATTGATTCTTCCCATAAATTGCATGTACAGAAATCATAGGGCAACACCTATATTGTTTGGGAAGGCATAGCAGGATATAAACATGGTATTTGTTATGTTATTGCGGGGATGCTTCACGATACAAAATACTTCGGAATTTCTTAAGAATTAGGATTGCTTAGTTGAGGTAAGAGGACAGCTGATTGAACTCTCCTATAATTCCGTAATATATACACACACAGAACTATTACTGGAAAATTCTAGAATTCTAAAAGAGAAAAGCTAATTATTACTAAAATTCTATAATTCTGCTCTAACACGTTCAAATCAGATGAAAAATTAGGAAATACCTTTCTCAGTGGTGGCCCATCCTTCTCAGGAACAACATCGTGGATAGCAATCAGCACCTCAGCAGGTGTCAGAGCAGGGCCTGTGTGTGCAGAACCCTATCACAGATATCACAAAACGATTGGACAGTTAGAAAAATTACACGTGTAAATATGCTAATCACATGCAGAGTGGTTCCTGATTATTACTGGATAACAAGTATCTCATCTCTTTAAAAGATTAAAATCTCAAGACAACCCCACTACATAGCATGATCAATAAGAAAGCAATTAAAGGATGGACAGTGAGAATATGCATATACCTGTAATATATGAGCTAGTGCAAGCTGAAACTTATCTGGCGGAAGATTAAGAAGAGGAGGAAAGATTGGCAATACCTGTTACATTGGAAAAAAAGAATTTCCGTCACATAAAAATAGGAAATTCTACCATTGTTGAGCAATTACAAAACATCAACTTTCGCATCCACCAAAAAAGGACCACACAATTTCGGAGTTCTTTTCCATGTTGTTCTTAATCATCTTCACATTTTCAGAGAGGAAAAGTTATGAGGCAATAAGAAGTATATAAAATTATTACAAGCCTCTTCATAGCTTCAGGCTAGATATACAGTAAAAAGAGCAGCATCCATGGAAAGAAAGTAGAAAATAACCTCATCTTTAGTGAGGGAAGAAAGCAATGGAATAAGAATTGAAACATCCTGCAAACACACATCTTTTGGTAAGGCTTTTCGAACTTGATTTTATTATATATACATACAAGAAAAAGTTACGAGCTAGCTCTTAATAACAAATCAAACCTTTAGCTTTGTTTCATATAGATGTTTTACGGTAGCAATCAAATCCGACGAAGGAGCCAATTCTTGTGTCAATATTTGCAACACCTTAGACATAATAAATAGAGTTTGATTCAAGATTAGAAGATACTTTTAAGGCCTACGAGGATTTACTACAACGAAACACAGAAGCCACTTACCAGTGTCAATAAATTTTCACTTCCCTTTGGAGGATCGGATATTATATGGAGTAGTTCCGTGTACGATGAACCTAATTCTCGTATCAGGATAGGTATATGTCGATGGAAAGCCTGAACCATTTCAGAAATTTACCACAATAAATCCATTGGATGTTTGTGAATAACTTTTTTTCCCATTAAAATTCGGAGAAGATACATCATGAATATAAGAAACATATATAGGCCCAAAACAAAAGCAAAAAATCTCATGTTCAAAGGTAATATATCATATCCAATCTTTTCTATATACCATGTCACATGTGATGCACATACTCACCTGGTTTACTGTTTTTGGAGCTCTCCCGTAAACTTCAAAGACAAGTCGAAGGAGACTAGGTTTCTAGGAAAAATGTTAGCATATATCAGATCCACGTGAATATTTAAGGATAGGGAATACTTTGAACATTAGGAGCAACTCCAGAGACTATGCAGACCTTTTTACATAAAGCGAAGAAAAGAGAAATTAGTCTCTGAGCTTCAGAAATTGATAAACCCGAAACATCACGAGAATTTTGTAGATCCTGCTGAGAGTGAATGCTGGAGGTTCCAGACAACAGGGAGTCACTTGTCGAAGTTATCTCGCTTTTTGCCTGAAAATAATTGTCAGCTAATCAACCCACAAAACGTCAAGGTTATAAACTGAAGCGCGCCCATTGCATCGACAAGGTAACCCTCATTGTAGAAAATTTAGAGGCTTACGAGAACAGGCACAAAAAGGTAACTAACATCTAATATGCTTTATAGAGTAATAAGCCTTATATATACAATTCAAAGAAAATAAGCTAAACATCCTCAAGGGAACTGTTATTGGCTTTTGGAGCTTTGCTACCTTATGAAGAATAATACTCACTCAACTATTAGAATAGACTATATGCTATTACCTCTGTTTTTATTCCTTCTGCAGTAGATCCAGTCTGTGAGAGATTTGCCTCAGAGTTCACAGCAGTCAGTAACATATCTGTGGCAAATTGCTCAACATGCTCTGCTAAGTATGTTAAGTGATATAGTTTGTTCGTGACCTGTGCATGCATTTGAGAAACATCAATTAGAACTACTGTACCAGAAGTAAATAAAAACCAAATTGATATCCGGGACTAATTTCCTCACAAGTCGGATGGCTTTTGCGCGGATGTCTTCTTCACTATGAATAGAACACTGTCATAACACAAAAACATCATGCGTTAGGAACAAGTAATAACGGATGGACCATATGACGGGGCTAATAGATCAAAACACTCTGCTTCTGTAATTTCGATTTGCTATACATTCTTCAATCGACCAAAATCCAAAACTCATCTGATTTGAATATTCATATTCTCCATTACTAAGACTATAACATAACTCCAATGTGAAACGGCTTATAAGAAAGATGAGTAATATAATGTTTGGTTACAGATGCTTACCTTTAATGCTATAGTTAAGCATGCTTTTCGCTCATTTGGACGCACTAAAATTAAGCTCCAAACAGCACCAAGCCCTTGGGTAACACGCTCACTATCACAGATTTCTTTGCCAATAGAGTCATGACGAGTGGAGCACAGTTCATCCAGTAGCTTTATGGCAGAATCAGGTAGATGTGGAGCTTCACCAAAAAGTCTGCTGAATGACTTGTCGGAAGCAGGAAGAGCATCCAAAAATGATCTTGCCTACAGTAAGCATCTGAATTAGCGAGATTCAGAAACAAGAGATGGTAAGAGTTGAATAAATGCTCACCACTGCTATGAGAAATTTTTCATAAACAATAGCATAGGGAGAGGAATCATCTGTGCTCAAAATAGCCATTGAATGCAGATGGTATAGAACATGTAAAACAAGTTCATGCCCCTGGAAACAAAAAGAAGGAAACAGATCAGAGCTTTGGCATTACATACGGTAGACTCGGTACACTCTCTGTTACTGGAGTTGGAGAGGATAAAGTATATGCTGACAGAAATACTTACACATGTAGCAGAACAACGGCCGTGCACTTTTATGATAGTTAACACAAAGATACTAAACTAAAAACCTAAATAAGAGAGTGAGGGCAGAATTTGAGGAACACTGCAGCCAACTAGTATAAGTACCTTAAATTCTCGATGATCCACACTTATATGCTCTCTTAGTACGGTTGCAACATCATTCCCAGCATCGATCTGGAACAAATAGTAAATAATATATATTTTTGTGAAAAAAAGTACTAAAGGACAACTTGAAATAAGAATTTTACAGATGAGCCACATGATGGAAGTGATAGCCAAAGTTGACGGCAAAACCACAAGAAAATCAAAGACCCACTCACTTTAGCAATCAATCGGGCAATCAATGCCAACCGTATCTTGTTACAATCAAACCCAAAGACATGTTTATTTGATTCGATTATCCGTTCAATAGCCAACTTTCCTACAGTTTTTCTTTGCTCTGCGGTAAGTTCAACATATGATGGAATAGATGCTAATTCTCGGTAGCTTTCTTCTGGTGTAGTAATGTCTGATGCTGCATGGAGGTGTTGATCAAAATCTGGGACTGATGCGGTAGGCGAAAGTTGATCAAACTCTGGGACAGACATCAGATCCAAATCACACTTTGTTTCTCTGATGCCTTCATCATCCCTACAAGGAGATAGTGGAACATCTAAAGATAATTTACCCTTTGAGGGGTAAACACACTCTTTCGGAACAGTTAAAAAGTCATCTCTGCGATCAGGCTGATCAAGTATTCTGATTACTGAACTTCCCGTCACTTGGTTTTGGCTACGCTCTACTCCCATTGGATGTACTGAACCAGTAGCCCCTGTCGTGAGAGCAGGAACTGAAAGTGGCTTACTCTGTAAGGTAGAGATGTCCATCTGTACTGGAATTGATTCTTTACCCTCATCTACAGGAAGTGACGTTGGTCCCACAGATGGATTTAAACGCCTTGGATCCATGCGACGGGGATCCTGCATAGCTATAAATAAGTTATCTTGGAGATAAAAAATAGTCAACATAAAACAACACAGCAAATAGAAATTGTACCCTTCTTGGGTCGCGTCTAGGGTCGGCAACTGAGCTATTCAAGCTAGGCACATCAGAAAAAGCGGCCCCAGCAGGAAGGGTTGGGTCAAAAGGATGTTCGGCTGGAGGAGTTGGAGAATGCATGGAATTTATAGAAGATACCACAATATCTGCTGGAGTAGCCACTGAACTTGCCAATAAAGGAGGGGTACTAGGCAAGTGTTTCATGCTTGCTATTACAATATCAGCAAGCATATCTGGATGAAGCTTAGAAATGAGAATGTCAAGTGATGCAGCTCCTTTTTCTCCTTCAGCAAGCAAAGCACCAATCATTGAAACCATTTGTTCCACTGGAGTCAACTCGCTGTCCGCAGGATGGTTACCAGAAAAAATCCCATTGGTAGAGACAGATCCCTGTAGCGAATCACTAGATTGAACTTGCTGGATCGAATTCATATTAAAATTACGACGTACGCGCTTTGGAGCAACCTCTCCATTGATTGTATCATCTTCACCCTTGGGCATTATTCGTTTCTTTGAAGACTCCCAAGAATTTTGATGACTAATCACCTGATTATTCTGAAAAATAAGTTTATTATGAGACGTTACTGTTCACAATGGTAAAAGCTGATGTAGAGCTACGGAAGAGTAGGAAAAAAATAATAAAAACCAAACTTTACCTTCCCTGACCAATTTTCACGTGCAGCACGCTCATTATTTCTGACCAATTTATCAACTTGACGGAGCACTTGATCAGCAACATCTGCAGCATTCATTGCTCGAAGTGCTCTAAGAAGCTTGTCCCTTGACTAAAATTTCAAATAAAATAAAACTGACTCAGTAACAACACATATATTAGCCGAAAAGAAAGAAATCATATGATACTTTTGATACATGATCTGATCAAGCAAACACGTCTTTACTTTTTTTTCTACTAATCGCGAGGCTTCAGTCCATAAAATGAAACTACGTAAAATGTCTTTTCTTGTAGTCACTGAAAACATATTACTAAATAAATATCAATGACATGTCTAATGCGAAAAAGGCGCTGCACATTTCTAGGGTAGACAAACAAGATTATAAAACCCAAAACAATATATTTAGCATTAGATTTCAGTAGACTGTGATGAAAATTCGATATCAGAAACAACCAGAGAAAAACAACAGCATAAAGCTGCACCAAATCTATGTTTTTAATGATTTTAAGTGTTATTCAGCCAAAATAGACTAGAGTTGACGAATAATAGATAAATCAAATCTAGTTTTAACTATAAAGAAAACTAAAAAAAATAAGTATGAACTCTCTACCTCTATTATTGGTGAGAAGGTACATCTAAGAAATCCAAGCAATGCCGTTCTAATAGAATACTGAACGCTTGCAGCATGGCAACCCTTAACTGTCTCAAGATTAGGGTGAAAATCTAGCAGAACAGAGAGGACAGTGTTATAGTAGACAGGTCTCTTCCTTGCTACCACTGCAAGACTGAAAGATAGCTACTGTCAGATAAGAAACCAGTGCATACGTAAGACGTATTTAACACTGCAAAATGGTCCAGGTATGCTTTTTTATGCATGTCCTAATGGATCGTTGCATATATCAGCAAAGAAGAATATCGATACTGGCCCTTCCTTTGCAAGGAACTGCTTTTAACATATACAATCATCTGATGAAAGAGATACTACAGTTTGAAATTAAATTGACTGAGAAAAATTTCTGTGGGAAACTTTGCGACTCTGCAGCATACAACATTGCTAATAAGCTCCTTAACAAGATGAAAGTTTCTCAAAACTAGATGTTCACATTATCCCATTATCTGATATGAGCCAAAGGCTCTGGTCTGGAAGCATATCAACATACAAAAATCTCGGCAAAGCTAGCATATCCTAAAGACTTCCTAAAACTTCAAACTAACTGCCACCATAACGCAAAACGATGACTTATTACCACTACCTAAGCAATAAGACTATCACACATTTCTTACTATAAGACAGATCCCTTAATAAAATATTAAGTGAATCAGAAGAAAAAAAATCCAAATTATCTCTCTAGACAATGTCACTCCCCTCATGGAATGACATTGATCTTTCTAGAAAGATGTGTCTCCAAAGATTAAATGGTGGTATCAGTAAAAACAAAAACAAACATCAGTTAGGTAACTACTACTTTTAAAAGAGTGTCAGAAGTGACAAATTAGTTTGCTAAGCAGATATGTTTTCCCAAGTTAAACTGAAGATGCTCTTAAACAGATGAAAGAACCCCAATAGTTCAAAGATATACCACCTGCTGGACATAACAACCATGAATTAACTTCTATATTCATCTCAAGAGCAACACATAATATAAGATCAAGCATCCAAATGTATCCAACGCATCATCATCCATATTAGATGTTTCACCTAATCCTCTATATGGAGAAAAAGACATTCATCATAACAGAAGACAAAAACCACAATGCAAGTAAATGTTAGGCTAATATTCGACATAAAAAAGATCTGATTGCCAAATTATACGGTGTATAAACTGTTATACTGTAATTTATACATTTTCATATCCCGACATAACAGTCATAAGTATATATTATATATACATCCAGTTAAATAACCAAATAAAATAATCCTCAAGCATGTTTCAGCGTTACTTGGAAACAACATTTCTAACTACTAGAGCTGACCATTCTATCTGTCGTTTGTTGTCCTTATCACTTGCATATTGGAGCTCCACAGTACCCCAAAAATGCAGGCACCATATACCCAGGTAATTATCAACATCTGTAACTGATGCAGCTTCAACAGAGCCATTTCCCCCAGTCTATGATTCAGTTAGCTGCAACTTTACCATAGGGGTTGAACTGGTGCTAAAACCTGTCTCCGTGCTTTATATTTCTCAGCCAAAACTTTAGTCGACATACGAATGAAAACCAGCAGTTTAATTCCCGTGATGATATTCATTCACAAAGCTAATTTGATTCAAACCACACTGAAGAGTATGAAGGACAGCCAAGCATGACCATTAAACTACTTAAAAGTGAAAGAGCATCTACTTATTATTGTATCAAACATGAGGCACAGATAAAGTTTTTTTAAAGAATGTGAGAATGAGGGATTCACATTATGCACAATCTAATATTTACAAAAGAACAAAGCAGAAACATAACAATAATAACTAAACTTTAAGAGCACCAAAGCACCCGTATGAATTTGTAGGAACAGGGAATTTAAACGAATAACAAAGAAAAAATAATGGGCAATCATTTTGATCTGGCTAGCATCATTCCTTACTCAATTTATCTTCATGTAGAGCTATGACAATCTATGAACCGTTTTGTTTGTACAAAGCAGCTAAATATTACCAACAAAAAACACACAGCCAAGCCCAACAAGGATTTGTAGACATTTTACACACTAATTCAGTTGTTATTAAGTTCATAAAGGTTACAATTTGAGTAGTTCTTTTATATCTGCACATCAACTAATCAAACATACTGATGAGCAAAATAACTACCATAGTTTCAACTAATAACGTGGGATGTGTCCAGAAACGTACCAAGCACAGCTAACATCATGATTAATACCAAGAAAAGTAAATGACAAGAACAGTGGGATGTGTCCAGAAACATACCAACTAATTAAAGATATCGTCATTGCACCCGGTAAACGACTAGCCGACTGTATGAAATCTACTAGGATGCCAAATGTCCTATTTGCTTCGGACATGAGAGTTGTTGGATTCAGAATGGGGTGACCACCAGCAACCCGGGATATATTGAACATCTGACTACCTCCTGATGTAGAATAAAGAAAGTTAACATGCCAAAAATAAAATGAAAATTAATATATTGCGACTCCAGTAACATACTATATAGTAGTCATTTAAATAAATAAATAAAGAGCATGATTTGTACGTAATACTACCTTCGCTGGAAAACTTCTCGGGATCAGATGCATCAGGAGTAAAGAGCAAAATAAATGTCTCCACAAACTTTAGAGCAAGAACTTTCACCCCTACACAACCAGGCTATCGTGAAAGAAACAGCAGACTAAAATTAGAAAATCTAAAAATTGAGAGAGACTCAGAACAAATACTCAAGTACAACCAAAGAACAAGCAGACAAAAAGGAAGAGGCTCCAAGAGGCCAGCATACCTCCAATGCAGAGGCAAAGACAGCATCTTTGAACTTAACCATCCACGCCCATAGTTCTCCACACCAACGATCAACTTTACCATGATGATGGAACTGTAGAGAACATAAAGAATAATATATCAGCTGACAGTAAAAGGTAATTTCAATGCTAATAAATCATGTCCATCGCAGTGGTTAACATACATGAACACCCACATAGATCTCATAGTTGTAGTAATAAACACAAGAATAAAAATAAGGGAAAGAGATTAAAAAGCCCAACAAAGACTTAACATAGAAAATTACCAATGGTTGCATTGCTTAATTAAATTCAATACTTTATATTACTAGGAAACCTTTTGAGACTACCCTTAGATTTCAAATAAGCAACACCCAGATAAAGCTAACCTAAGTTTTTGAAGATGTAAACAAAAGGACTGATTCATGGGTTAACAGTTCAATCTTTTAGGCAACTACGAGTATGTAAAAAACTAAAGCTGGTAATTAAATAAATATAGTATGATAACGTAACCAACTCAAAAAACAGTACGGACCTGCATTGACATCTCCTCCAAGATACTGCAAAAGAAAGCTGTGCCAGCAGAAATGGATTTCTTTGCCACAATTGGATCCTCGTCCCTTGACAAGACTAGTAAAACAGTCACTAAATCATAAGAATGGTCCAGCATCCTCAAACCAACCTCTTCAATGATCCTGTCACCCAGAAGAATCGATCAACCAGTCTCTTACCTTGTCAGACAAATTAATCACCATAAATAGCTACATAAATAAGTTGATGCACCCTAAATCAAGTAGGCTAAGTTTCCAATCAATATAACAGACAATTGTGAAAACAATGCCAGGGGAATTAAAATCTTAGCACTATAACAGGAATGGACGACTAGTATCCACCATTTTGCTATGGAAAGATCGAACTGTCATCAAATATATCCCACAAAATAGAGTTTTTTCTAGATTCCTAAGAAAAAAAATATCTCAAAAATACAGAAGAACCCTAAACAAAGCCTCAAAATATATACATTTAAAAAAATCTTCAACGAGTTCGTGCACAGCAAGGGAAACAGTATTTAGGGTGAAAGAAGAGACTAGAACCAGATACGAAGCGTTAAATTTCCTAAGGGACTTACTCAATAAGGGATTTACGAACTAAGATTTCACGCGACAAGTGGAGTTCTGCGAGATAGGGAAAAATCTCAGCAGACAGGGACGGCTCCAATGACAACAATATCTCCTTAACCTGTCTGAGAGACGAAAGCTTCACTGCCAAATCACCGTGGTTGTTGGAAGCGGCAAGGAGAGAGAGCGCCTGCGCTCTGGCTGTCGCGGCAGCCGGAGCCGCCATTACTGAATTCGAGATTCGGCAGGCGGAATTGTCAAGGGAGATACGGTGCCTTCGCAGTGGCGCTAATCTTTTAGGGTTTTTAACGGTTGAAGAAGAAGCAGAAGAAGAATCTCCGCGACACAGAAGCAGCACTCAGAGCAATTAGGCGAATTTACGCTTAGACAAATGCAGAACAGAAATCACCGGATGGCTTCAATTAATTAGTTCCATAGGTCCGCCATACACAAAAACACCTTGTCGTTTTAATTATTAACACTTGCAAAGGGCGCCGTTAGCGTTTACATAACCAAAGCTATTTTAAATGACAAACCGTCCGGTTTTAGTAATATACCATGTTAATGGTTTAATTGGTAAAACTATAAACCTTTTGTTGAACATAATCATCTTTTAAAAGCAAATTCTGTATTTATTACTTGAGTATTAAAAGATAGTAGTATAATGTTTTTCAAATGTTTTTTTTTGTTAATATTGGGCCACAACTAACTGACTTATTAGCCAAATTCTACATAATGTAGGCAGTTGTTGGAGGTGGATCCGAGATCCTACTTCGGTCTAGAGGAAACAACGGGTCAAGCACCAAGAAACAAAGTAGTTATACGCATCAAAGCCTCAACTTAGATATTGCCATCAACTCGGTAAAATCTCATCTCAGAAAGTTCTTCGAACTTGAAGAGAACACAGATGACACGTCAGCAAAGTAAAGAAATAGAAATTTTCTTATTCCGACATGAAAAATTCGATAAATCTAGCGTGAATCTTACCAAATTTGATCTTATCAACATAATTGTAAATCTTCCTTAATTCTATCTACTCTGTAACCGCCTCTATGATTTACAAATAGAGGAGCAGATCCTTCGAAAGAGGGATCAGCTTTTTGGCATACATCAAGCTAATAAGAACGCTCTATTCGGCAATCATCTCTACTCGTCAAAGTTAACTACTTTTGCTACAATCCATCTTACAAGTATCCTTGCCCATTCTCTCCCACTCTTTAATTAAGAACCGTTCAATCTAGAACTTATTGTGGTAGACCCGGTTCTAACAGTTGGCGTTGTCTGTGAGGAAGATATCAAAGGACATCTTCACATAAGCAAAAGAAATTTCTTAGCAAGAAAGGATGGTAGAAGACGAAATCACCATCAATTCACCGGAACAGAGGGAACATCACCCTCACAAGAACATTGACCTAGCGAATTGGTTAACTTTGAATTCAACTCGGACTCACGTGGAAAATCACGAAGAAACTAGCGAAGCCACTTATTTTCCCCCACCACCTCCGGGATCACCAACACTTGGAACCCTAGTGTGCAATCTGATCGCACAACAAGAGGCTTCTGATCGAAGAAACGCGGAGAGATTCGACAGAATCGGTCTCGTATGAATGAGAGTAGTCTTCCGACTACATAAGTCAATAAGCCACATGAACAAGTATTGGCCAGTGTACAAAGAAACCTATTTGGAGGAGTACCGAGTCCACAGCCAGCGAACACCTCGGTATAAGATCACTCTATGATGCAAAACATGCTTGGACAACATGCACCAACAACTTTGGATAGTGCAACCATATTGAAGATAATGGACGACATGAAATCAAAATTCCATCAAGCTACCAGCTCGGCACCCGAGATAGGAAGAATCCTAGCTCAAGCTCAAAACTCGCCGTTCACGCCGAGATTTAGAAGAGTCTTGGTAAATAGAGGGTTGCGACTTCGATGCCCTTCCTACAACGGGAACACGGATCCAGTGAAGTTCATGAGCGCCTCAAACATCATGATGAACGAGACAAACTACATCCTAGACAACAAAGACACAACTTACTGTCAACACTTTGCTGAGAATTTGACTGATGACACCTTTGTATGATTCACCAAGTTGCCAGCTGGATTAATCGAGAGCTTCAACCAGCTCGCTGAGTTGTTTATGAAACAATACGCCCTATTTGTCAACCAGGATACCTCAACGGCCGAGTTGAGATCCTTAAGGCAAGGTTTTGACAAGTCCCTGAAGGCATACCTCAGACACTTCAAGAAAATCCGAACAAAGGCTAAGGTCACTGACGACATGGCCATTAAAGCCCTCCAAACTAGAATGGTAGCCGACGAAGCTCTCAAACAAGACCTTTTTGTAAATCGGTCCAATACGATCTCACACTCCCTCTGTAGAGCAGCAAGGCATGCAGATTATGTGGAGGAAAAACATATTCTCACACAGAACCAAGAAACACAACGCAACTCGGTAACAAAAAAGCCAAAAAAAGGACACTATGAGTCTAGACAGCAGAGTAGAGGAAAAGAAAACTTGGCAACGACTTTTCAAATCGGAGAGAATGGCAGTCCCAATAGCAGGCCATTCAATAACACCTATAACCAAAATGAGTACTGCGAGTTTCACAAGAAAGCAGGTCATTCAACTTCAACGTGCAAGCAGCTGCAAGAATTCCTTGCTGTGAAATTCAGTAAGGGAGAGTTAACAGTTTCTATTGAAGAGACTCATAAATTTAAGGCGCAAAATCGAAAAGAACCCGAGTTGCACAAAACAACTTTCAAGTCAGCAGGTCCATAGAACGACACTTCGGAGACAACCAAGTGACAAAAACCAATTGGGGACAATGCCGAGTCTAGTGACCCACGAGTTGTTGTCAGCATAATCATGGGTGAATTACAGTTCTGTGATGACACAATCCATTCAATCAAGAAGTACGAGTGGAAAATTGTAGCCTCGGTTAATCTGGAACCCTTAGGGGAGAATACGTAGACAATATACTCGGTAGTAACATTCATGGGTGAGGATGTTAAGGGAGTTAGCTTTCCACACAACAATCCCATAGTCGTCAAACTTCGAGTTGCTGACTGCGATGTTTCATGAATTCTCATTGACATTGAGAGTTCAGTGGATCTAATCTTCAAGGAGACTCTGGAATAAGATGGCATTAACAGATTTTCAACTCAAGCTCGTGGACAGAACTCTTACCGCATTCGATGGAAGCACCATCAATGGAATCGGTACGGTGAAACTAGTAGTCCGAGTTGCATGAATCACTCGATGGATCAAGCTACTCATTGTAGATAAACCACCAATCTACAACATGATCCTAGGAACACCTTAGCTACACGCAAAGAAAGCTGCTCCCTGCAGCTATCACCAATGTGTTAAAATTCCGACCAGTAAAGGAGTTTGCACATTTAAAAGAGTTAAAACTACGGAATAAATCATGCATGATCACAGCATCAGTAGGAAGCAAAGCGTTATCTGAACCGCCTGCTCCTGAAAAACTAAACCAATCAACCTTGAACTCGTCAACATTGATTTGAAAGACTTGACAAAATGCGTGAACATCAGGGTCGACTTGAGCAAGCTAATTAAAGACAAGTTGATCTAACTCATGGAGAAGAATATGATGACATTCGCATGGACAGCGAGTGACATGTCTATAAACAATCCAGCGATTACAAGCTAAATATTGATCCGACATACAAGCCAATCAAAAAAAGAAGGAAGCTCAGACCAGAAAGAACGAAGTCCATAATTAACGAGATCAAAAAGCTAATTGAAATGAGATCAATCACCAAAGTTTAATACTTGGAATGGTTAGCCAACCCGGTAGTTGTTCCAAAGAAGAATGGAAAATGGCGAGTATGAGTCGACTTCACTGACCTGAACAAGGCCTGCCCTAAAGATAGTTTCGCATTATCGAACATTGATCGAATTATCAAGGCAACTGCATGGAATGAACTTCTTTCATTTATAGACACTTTCTTGGGATACAACCAGATTCGAATGCTTCCGGACAATATGGAGAAAACTTTGTTCATCACGAAGTGAGGGACCTATTGCTACAAAGTCATGCCATTCAGGTTAAAGAATGCGGGAGCAACCTAACAACAGCTAATGAACATGATGTTTGCCAACAAAATCGGGCAAACAATGCAAGTATACATAGACGACATGCTAGTCAAGTCCTTAAAAGCAGAAAATCACGTCGATCACTTACTCGTTGCTTTTAAACACTGAACAAGTATCAGATAAAGCTCAACCCAGCAAAATGCACTTTTGGGATAACCTCATGAGAGTTCCTTAAATACATAGTCACTCAAAGAGGTATTGAAGCTAACCCGAAACAGGTCACAGCAATTCAGGAGCTACCTTCTCCAAAGAATAAGCGAGAAGTCTAGAGACTAACAGGTCGTATAGCAGCTCTAAACCATTTTATATCTCGCTCAACGGATAAGTGCCTCCCATTCTACAACTTGTTGCACGAAAATAAGGACTTCAAATTGGACGAAACTTGTGAGAAGCATTTTTTTAGTTGAAAGAATATCTTTCAACACCACCAATCCTCACGAAATGTGAAAACAGAGAGCCATTGTACTTATACATTGCAGTTTCCACATCAGCGGTGAGTAGCATGCTAGTTCGAGATGACAGAAGAACTCAGCACCCGATCTTCTACGTCAGCAAATCATTGGACAGAGCTGGATCCAGATACCCAACTACAGAAAAACTCGCATTAGCAGAAGTCACCTTAGCAAGGAAGTTGCGACTTTACTTCTAGTCTCATATCGGTATAGTATTAACGAATCATCCACTACGAACAATACTGCATAGTCCAAATCAATCAGGGTGATTGACCAAGTGGGTGATCGAGTTAAGTGAATACGACTTTGAGTTTAAAGGACAAACAGGTGCAAAGTCCCAAGTTTTAACCAACTTCCTAATCGAGTTATCCCCCGATTTAGAACCTGTAGAGCCAGACAAAACTCTTTAAACATGAAAGATATATGTAGATGGATCTTTGTCTCAGCACAACTCGTGAGTCGGCATTTGACTAGAAAGTTTGACAAGAGAAGTTCTAGAGCAGTCATTTTGACTTACATTCCCGACATCCAACAACAAAGCAGAATACAAAGCATTGATCGTAGGAATAAAGTTTGCCAAGGAAGTCAGAGCAACCGACATCAATTGCTATTGCGATTCTCAGCTGGTCATTAATCAAGTTAATAAGGGCTACAACACAAAGAATGATTGCATGGAATCTTGTCTTAAAGTCATTAAAGAATTGGTTAATGATTTGAGGTTCAAGATCAATAAAATCTCCAGATCCGAGAACACCTCAGTGAACGCTCTAGCAGCCCTCGCATCCACCATAAACCCTATTCAGAGACAAATAATACCAGTGGAAAGTATAGATCGTCCGAGTATAAGCTTACCAAAAGGAGACCTCAAATTCATCTCGGCTATAGACGACTTTTGGGATGAATTTGATACCGAGATGATAAACACCAAGGAGACAAGCAAACCAAAAGTTAATTGGCAAGACGAGATCCTTGCATATATCCTTGATGGTGAGACACCAGAAGATAGATGGGCCGCTTGTTGTCTCAAAACCAAGTGGGCTTTCTATGCCCAAGTCGGCGAAAAGCTTTATCCAAGGAGTACGAATGGAGTATTACTTACTTACATTCATGGTGATGAAATTAACAAGATCATCAAAAAGACGCATGACGAATCTGGTGGAAACCATAACAGTGGAAGAACACTCGTACAAAAGATCTTGACACTCGGTTACTATTGGGCGACTATGGCGAATGATTGTGCTCAATACACAGCTAAATTTGATAAATGCCAGTGACACGGGCACATGATCCATGCTCCAACCAAAGCACTAACCTCAGCAATCATGCCTTAACCATTTATGCGATGGGAAATGGATATAGTCAGATCATTACCATTATTACGACAAAAATAATTCATGCTGGTTATGACGGATTATTTCTCGAAGTGGGTCGATGCACAGGCTTATTCTCAGATCAAGGATAAAGACGTGATCAAATTTGTTTGGAAGAATATCATCTGTCGACATGGGTTACCTTACAAAATTGTGACAGACAACGGATCTCAGTTCATCTCGGCAAAGTTCTCCTACTTTTATGCAAGATAGATTATCAAGTCGACTCCTCGGAGCCCATAAGGAAACGGTCAAGTAGAGGCCACAAATAAACTAATCCTCGATAGCCTGAAGAAAAAAACTTTATGAGAAAAAGGGAAGTTAGGCATTCGAGTTAGATGGCGTGTTATGGTCACATCGCACTAGACCTAGACGCTCGATTGGACAAACTCCATTTTCCCTTTCTCACGGAATGGAAGCAATGGCTTCAGCCGAGATAGCTATACCAAGTTTACGCCGAGAACGACTCCCCAAAGACGAGGATTCTAACAATGATGCCATGGAAAATAACATTGACGACTTAGAAGAAGAACGCAACGAACCACTTCTCCGAGTACAGAACTATCAACAACAAGCTGCAAAGTACTACAATATCAAAGTAAAGGAAGAAACTTAGCGGTAGGGGATCTCGTAGTTCGAAAGGTGTTTGAAAATACGGTTGAACTTAATGCGAGGAAACTCGGCAGAAATTGGGAAGGGCCGTACATCATTTAGGAGATCGTGAAACAAGGAGTTTATAAGATCGCTACCATGGCTGGAGCAACGATTCCACGAAGTTGGAATTCCATCAACCTAAAGCAGTACTTCTATTGAGGACTCACCAACTCGGCAAACTAGATGCATTACCTAACGCATACATATTTATTTAAGTATGTATTGTGAACTACGTCTTGGCTTAATCCCTTTGGGGTACGTAGGTAGCCTTCGGATCCAGCTAGAACTAAATAAAAATTTTACAAGTCCCATCTCAAGTTTTAAAAAAAGGTTTACACCCTAAACTCTTAAAAGACGAGATCAAATTCTCGCAAAAACAAATGCATGTTACTTTTCCCTTTTAGCCGAGTCTTAAAAATTCACCGAGTCTTAAAACCTTGTCGAGTCTAAATCTCAAAAAACGCATATAAGAACATAGTTCTTATCTTCAGCTAAATCTAAAAACCTCACCAAGTCTAATCCCAAGAATCTAGTTCTTATCTTTAAGCCGAGTCTTAAAATCTTGTCGATGTAACCTTGAAAAACTTAAACGTGAATCCAATTCTCACTCCTAAATCTAAAATTAGTTTTGAGCTATCCGAGACCAAGTTCTCAATAACACTGATAAAATTAAGTTTTCACAACTTATTTTGAGAATCACTAAGATTTTATTCTCAAACATCGGGATCTACAGTGCATCGTTTTGCATAAAGATCTTTACAACAGACAGAGTGAAGGTTCTATATATACGAAAACTGAGAATCTAATTCTCTAGTCCAAAAGACAAAGCATAGCTTTGTAAAAATTTACCAAGATTAAGTTCTCACAAAACGATGAAACATAGTTTTGTATAGAATGACGAGATCAATTCTCACCAAAAGACAAAGCATAGCTTTGTACAGATTTATCGAGATTAAGTTGACATAGTTTCGTACAGAATAACGAGATTAATTCTCACCAAAAGACAAAGCATAGCTTTGTACAGATTTGCCGAGATTAAATTCTCACAAAACGACGAAACATAGTTTTGCACAGAATAGCGAGATCAATTCTCACCAAAATACAAAGCATAGCTTTATACATATTTTACGAGATAAAAGTCTCAAGAAAAGACAAAACACAGTTTCTACATAGATAGTCCAAAAATCTTCCCATCAAAATTTTACGAGTATAGTTCCCGAGGTCAGACTTCTTGAAATCTATACCGAGTCTTAAAATCTCAGCTTTAAAGCAATACAAAGAAAGTTCTCTTCTCAATTAAACGGGATCAAACTCTCAAACTTGGGAAGAAACTTAGCTAAGTGCGCAAAAACATAGAAAGAGATTCTCACAAACAAAATTCGTAAAATTACGAGTTCGTCGATTGACAAATTTTCATATTCGGATCCAAGTATCATACTTCAAAATAACAATATCATTCATAACATAAAAAGTAATAACAAAGCAAGCACTAGCTACAAGAATACAAAAAGACATCAAAATCCTAGGGGCGGTTACAAGAGTAGAAGACTACAACAAAGCCCAAAAAAATTATAGAGCTTTTGGGAGTCTACCTTCACTAGCGTTGGAAGCCTCGTCTACTTCCAAAAATAGGGTCGACACAGTCTCCCGAAAGCAGCGGTGTCAAGCTCTCCCTATTGATGAGGCCCTTAAATTCGTTCATTGTAGTGGTTATCAAGTCGGTGACCTCAGGAGGAATATTAACACCCCGAGTGGAAAGCAATTGGAGAACATTTGTCGACCCAAGATATTGGGCGTATAACAAATGGGCCTCAAGGTTCCTATCCAGGTCGCTAAATTGAGCAACAATTTGGGTAAAGTAGCCAGACAATCAATTGTGGAGATCCTTGAAGACCTTTTTATTCTCAACAGTCAAGGCCTCACAAAGTAGAGAATCAAAAGTCTCCTTCATTTAGTCAAACTTGGCTTGCAACTTTTGAACATTGTCGCAAGCCTTCTTGGTAGACGTGAAGGAAACACCGCGATTGGACTTGGCATAGTTAAGCAAGTCCGATAACGCTGCATTCTGATCCACCAATTTGAGGACATTTCCACGCTCTAGCTTTAACTCGTTCTTGACACGGGCAAGCTCCTCTTTGGCAGCAGAAAGTTTAGACCGAGTCTCCACAACTTCAAAGTAATCTAGAGAGACTCGGGTAGCAGAAGTAATTTTTCTCCGAGTACTGCTCTCTGGGTTGGCAACGAATCTCTCATGTTCCAATATAGTGCTGTTTAAGCAAGCAATAAACTGCAAATACATTGGAAAAATGGAAGTTAGAAATTAGAGCGAATATAAAATACAAAGTGATATTCGGAAGTCAGCACAAACCCGAAACAGCAAGTAGGCAGCCTCTTCATATTTCTCACGGTTCATCATATGATCCGGGGAAGGAAGGCGCTCTAAAGAAGTCCTAATTTGACTCATTAGGTCAGCACATTATGTCCAGCACTCCATAATCGAGCGGGGACTAGTATGATTAAGCGGCAGATCAGTTCTCCTACTTTTCACAGGTCGTGAGTTTCTCTGACCAGACTCAGAAGAGACTTCCATGATGTCTTGAGATGGAGCAGTAGAGGGTCTTGGAACCCTAGAAGGCCCTCCAGAAGTGTGAGCGCTCAATCCATTGAGCATAGAGTTTAAGTCCTCTTCAACACTTAGAAGATTAAAATCAACATTTCAGAGGAATGAAAAGAGTATAAGAAGAATTTAAAAGAATGACCAAAGTCGGAAGAAAATAAGAGAACGAAGACAGAAGTCGTTGAAGGCAAACTCTAAAGATAAAAAGTGAATGGTGAAAGAAGAATAGACACGGTATTTATAGGAATTTACCGGAAACAGAAACGAGCCAATCAAAAATTATGACTGAGTAGAGGAAATTGAAGCGACGCCATGCGGTAATCATTACTAAATGGGTAAAAATCAAGGCAACTGTTCGGACAGCCCATTCACAAACTGACACGTGGTCTGAAGATTCTAGAAATTGGAAAACCTTTCAACTCAGAAATTATGCGCCAAAACTTTCCAAGTCTAGGAGGGGACAATTATTGTAGGTGGATCCAAGATCTTAACCAAGAAGGAAACTAGTTGCATGAATCAAAGCCTCAACTTGGATATCGCCATCAACTCGGCAAAGTTATGTTTTGGAAAGTTCTTCGAACTTGAAGAGAAGTCGGATGACACATCAGCAAAGCAAAGAAATGGAAATTTTCCTATTTCAACATGGAAAATTTACATAAATCTAGCATGAATTTTACTAGATTCGATCTTATCAACATAATTATAAATCTTCTTTAATAATATATACTCTGTAACCGCCTCTATGATCTATAAATAGAGGAGCAGATCCATCGAAAGAGGGATCAACTTTTCGGCATACATTAAGCTAATAAGAACACTATATTTGGCAATCATCTATACTCGTCAAAGTTAACTACTTTTGGTCCAATCCATCTTACAAGTGTCCTTGCCCATTCTCTCCCACTTTTTAATCAGGAACTGTTTAATCTAGAACTCATTGTGGTAGACTCAGTTCAAACAGCAGTGAGACTCAATCTTTAGATATACAAATACGTTTGTCTTTGATGGACTTACTACCTGCCACTAGACTAAAGATCACGTGAGTTTTCTAACTGTTTTATAACTCAAATACTCAATATCCCTAAATAGAGTTTTTTCTAAACATGAAAGACCATTATAATATTATTTTACCCTTATTATTAATACATTTAATATTTTGTACATAATATCAAAAAATTTAAAATGTCTAGTTTTAAAATTTAAATATTAAAAGTTTAATACTATTTCAATTACATATCATGAACTAGCATATAACATCTTTTATATTTATGCTCTTTAGCATAAAGTGTATGCTCCTTAATGCTACATGTCTAGTTTTTAGTTCGAATTAGCTTTTTCAATATTGTTACATGTCTCTTGGAACCAAGTTTAGCACATCGAGTACTAAAACAGTGGTTCCTGATTAATAGAGCAGGAAAGAATGGCCAAGGACACTTGTGGGTTTGAATGGGAGTAAGAGCTTAGTTAATTGAGTAATAAGACAACGTGAAGGCCGAATTCGTGTTCTTATTAAACTTTTAATGTCCAAAAAGAAGACCCTCCTTCTGAATGATTATGCCTCTATTTATAGTTTATAGAGGCGGTTTACATGTGTAGAAAATAAAGGAAGATTTACAAATCTTGTTGATAAGACTGAATCTGTTAAGATTCATGCTAGATTTGCAGAAGTTTTCTTGATGGAAAACTTCTGTTTATTGTATGATGATATGTCATCCGACTTCCCTTTCGGTTCGTGGAACCTTCCAAGACAAGACATTTTGCCGAGTCGAATATCTTATCTGAGTTGAAGACTTAGTGCTTGCAATCGGGTGGTTCTTTTATATTCGACCTGTTATTTAGGTGGACCAAAGTAGGATCTCAGATCCACCTCAACCAATTGTCCCCCCATACTCGGATAATTCTAGTGTCGAATTTATCTTGGGGCTTGGTTGAAACCTTCGACCACAAAGATTCACAGCCTTCCAAGAAAGCAAGAACTGATGCGCCGTTGTCGATTGGTTCTCCAAAAGGAGGGAGTAGGAGCAGTTTTGCAGGTTCTCCTCGTGGGAGGATTAGAGGTGTCCCTCACTTTTGATTTACCCACAATCATACAAGTCCACGCCCGATTTTGGACTTTCAGTCTGAGTGTGCCGATTTGATGAGCCAGATTAGGACTTCTCTAAAGCGTCTCCCTTCTCTAGATCAAATGAGAAATCGGGAGGAGTACAAAGAGGCCTCGTACTTGTTGTTCCGGGTTTGTACTGATTTTCAATTACTGTTTCATATATATTATCATATTTCTGATTTCTGACTTGTTTATTTCTCGTCTTCTTTGTAGTTTATTGCTTACCTGAACAACATCATGTTGGAACGAGAGAATTTAATTGTCAACTCGAAGGGTAATTCTCGATGGAGTATATTTGAACGCATTTCCAGAAGTTCTCTTGAAATGGGTGAACTTTTGTCAAGACTCTTTGAGCCGGAAAAGGAGCTCGTTCGTGTCAAGAACGAATTTAAACTTGAAAGAGAGAATGTCCTTAAGTTGACTGTTCATAATGAGGCTTTGTCCGAGTCTCTTGAATGCGTGGACTCTGACCATGATACCTCTTTCAAATCTGCTAGGAAAGCGAGCGAGGAGGTGCTAAAGTTACGTGCCGAGTTGGACGCTATGAGGGGCGACTTTGATTCTTGTCTTCATCAGGCATTAACTGTTGAGAACTTGAAGATCTTGAAGGTCCTTCGAGAACGTTTGTCTGACCATTTTGGCCGAATTGCTGCTCGGATCAATGATCTGGACAGGAACCTTGAGGCCCGTTTGTCATATGCCCAATTCGTTGGGCCGGCAAATACCCTTCAAGTGCTTTCTAGCCAAGGAATCGACATCCCTCTTGTAGTCATTGATTTGATGAATGCCAAGGTGAACGAGTTCAAAGAGCTCGTTGATAAGGAGACCTTAACATCGCTGCTCCCGGGGGATTTGGTCGTCCTTGTTTTTGAAGTTGGAAAGGCCTCCAATGATGGTCAAAAGAGACTCACAGAAGCACCATAATTTTTCAGGGCTTTGTCGTAGTCTTCTTGTATAGTTGGCACTAGGCCTTTAAGGTGGAATTCTTTTGTACGTACTCGGTACTTTTTGTAAATGTTTTTCATGTGTAAATGAAACGAGACTTGATAATGAATGTAACAATTATTTTAATGCTTTTGACTCACCATATTACAAATTGTGGTTTCTAAGATCCTTTTCTTGTTTTTGCTCGTTTAGAGAAGTTTTTTTCTGCGTTTAAAGAGTTTGATCTTGTTTTAGCGCTGAAAAAGAACTTTCTGTTATGCGGCTTTGAAACTGAGATTTTAAGACTTAGTTTAAATTTAAGAGGTTCGGATTCAGAAACCGTAATTGTAAAACTTGGTCCAAAGGATTTCCAATTATCTGTTCGGAAATCTTGTTTTGACTTTATTTGAGACCTTAGTCTCGTAATTCTATACAAAGCTTTGCTTTGTCATTAAGTAAGACTTTAATATCGATAAATCTGTACAGAACTATATTGTGTTTTTCAGTGAGAAATCAATCTCGGTATTTCTGTACGAAGCTAAGCTTTGTCTTTGGATCTGTACAGAACTATGTTCCGTCGTTAGGCGAGAAGTTGTTCTCGGCATTTCTGTACAAAGCTATGCTTTGTCTTTTGATCTTTACGGAACTATGTTCCGTTATTAGACAAGAAGTTATACTCGTGATTTTTGTACAAAGCGATGCTTTGTCTTTTGATCAGTATGGAACTATGTTTCGTCGTTAAACGAGAATTTAATCTCATGAACCTATCCTAGACTATGTTTTTGCCTTTTGACGAGATCTGTTTTGCTGAACCTGTTCTAAGCTATGTTTCCGTCTTTTGACGAGAATTGTTCTTTCAAACATGTATGGAACTTTGTTATCCGCTATTTATTGAGACTTTTATCTCGGGAAATCTGTACAAAGCTTTAAACCTTGTTTTTCCTGTCAAAAATTAAACTCTTGTAAATGCTACGAGAGATTAGTCTCGTAATGTATAAGTTTTTCTACTTGAACTCGGTAGAACTTGGAAGTTGCTTTCCAAGGTGGTGACCAAGTCTTAGTCGGCGGTTTTTGAGATTTTAAACTCAATGATTGTAAGTTTTTCGAGGTCAGACTCAGCAAGTTTAGAACTTGGCATTTAAGATAAGGACTAGGTTCTACTCGTGGACTTCTGAAGTTTAGAATTCGGTAAAATTCCTTTACTTGTAATTTTCGAGGTTGAGCTTGGCGAGATTTTAAGACTCGGCTTAAAAGAAAATTTAGATTTTGCGAGAATTTGTCTCGGGTTATGACTCGTAAAATATATAGGGTGTAATCCCGTCTTTTTTTGAATGCCGAATTATGACAAAATGATATTTTTATAAAGTTTTAGTTGGACTCGAAGGCTACCTACGTACCCTAAAGGGATCGAGCCAAGATGTAGTTCTTATTACATAACTAATGAAGTATATAGTAATGCTTCAAGTGACACATTTAGTTGTCGAGAAAGCGATTTGCTAGTAATAGTATCGCTTCAAGTTGATGGAATTCCAACTTCGAGGAATTGGAACTCTTTCCATGCTGGCGATTTTGTAGACGCCCGATTTGACGATTTCAAAAATAATGTATGGCCCTTTCCAATTGCCGCCAAGTTTTTTGGCACTGAGTTCTCGAACACTTTTGTAGACGCCCTACCGTGTTCTCGAACACTTTTTGAAGTAAAAGGTCTCCGACAGCAAAGTATCGTCCGCGTAATTTCTTGTTGTAGTACTTTGCGGCTTCTTGTTGATAATTTTGTAGTCGGAGGAGAGCTTCGTCACGTTCCTCTTCTAAGTTGTTGATATTATTTTCCATAGCATTGTTATTTGTGTTTTCGTTCTCGGAAAGACGTTCACGACACAGAGTTAGCACTACTATTTATGGTGGAGCCATTGCATCTTTTCTGTGAGATAGAGAGAATGGAGTTCGCGTAGTTGATTGCCAAGGTGTGGTCTGATGTGACCATAATACTCCTCTTAACTCAGAAGCCAACTTTCCCTTCTTTTCAGAAAGTCGTTTCTTTAGAACATCAAGGATCTGTTTGTTTGTGGCTTCTGCCTGACCGTTACTTTGCAGGTTTTTTGGTGTTGATTTGCTTACTCGGATATTCTGACGTAAAAGATAGTAAATTTGGCCGAGATAAATTAAGATCCGTTGTTCGTTACGAGATCGTATGGGAGATCATGTCGGTTAATGATATTTTTCTATACGAATTTGATCACATCTCTATCCTTGATCTAGGAGTAAGCTTCTGATTCGACCCACTTTGAGAAGTAGTCTGTCATTACGAGCATGAATCTCTTCTACCGAGATGATGGTAACGGTCCCACAATATCCATTGCCCACCGCATGAATGGATAAGGCATTATTCCAGATGTTAACTCCTTGGTTGGAGCATGAATAATGTGCTCGTGCCTTTGGCACTTGTTGCATCTGGCAGTGTACTCGACACAGTCCTTGGACATAGTTGGCCAATAGTAGCCGAGTGTCCTAATCTTTTTAACGAGTGTTCTACCACTGTTGTGGTTTCTTCCTGCTCCATCGTGCGTTTTCTTGATGGTTTTGTTGACTTTGTTGCCATGAACACATGTTAGAAAGACTCTGTTTGAACTTCTCCGATAAAGTTTTTTGCCGATTTGGGTGTAGAATGCGCTCTTGGCTTTTAGACGGTGTGCAGCCCATCTGTCTTCTGGCATTTCGCCATCGATGATATAGGCTAAGATTTCATCTTGCCAGTCTACTTTGTGTTTGGTGTTATGTTTGGCGTCTGCCATCTCAGAATTGAAATCTTCTCGGACTTTGTCTATTGCTGAGACTAGTTTCATATCTCTTTTTGGTAGGCCTATGATTGGCCTATATATGCTTTCTACCAGGATGATCCGTCGTTGGACAGGATCTATTATGGATGCGAGAGTAGCGAGGGCATAGGCAGATGTGTTCTCGAACCTTGAGATTTTTTTGATTCAAAATCTCAACTCCTTGGTTATCTCTTTTACCATGCATAGATAAGCTTCCATTCTGTCATTTTTTGTGTCGTACCCTCCGTTTACTTGATTGACGACGAGTTTTGAATCGCAATAACTACTGATTTGTGTGGCCCTAACTTCTTTGCTCCTGCAATTAACACCTCGTACTCTGCTTCGTTGTTTGAAGCTGGGAATGCAAGTCGGAAATACTGTTCCAAAACTTCTCATGTGGGGCTTTCTAGCCTGATTCCCACTCCTTAGCCGTGTTGTGAGGAAGATCCGTCCATGTAGATTTTCCATGTTTGGTTTTTATTCCAAGCCTAGAGGCTCTAGATCTGGTGATAGCTCGACTATGAAATCGGCTAGGACTTGTGACTTTGTGCTTGTACGTCCTTTGAATTTGATATCATACACGCTCAACTCGATTGCCCACTTTGTCAGTCGTCCTGACTGATTTGGACTATGCAGTATTGTTCACAATGGGTGATTTGTTAACACTATGATGGTGTACGATTGGAAGTAAGGACGTAACTTCTTTGCAGAGGTAACCACTGCTAGTGCAAGTTTCTCTATCGTTGGATATCTGGACTCGGCTCCGTCCAATGACTTGCTGATATAGAAAATTGGGTACTGAGTTCCTCTGTCATCTCGAACTAGTACGCCACTAACTACCGAGGTGGAAACCAAGATGTACAAATACAATGGTTCACTGTTTTCTGGCTTAGTGAGTATCGGTAGAGTTGAAAGATATTCTTTCAATTTGGAGAAGACGTTCTCGCAGCCTTCGTCCCATTTGAATTCCTTATTTCTACGCAATAAGTTATAGAACAGGAGACATTTATCCGTCAAGCGCAATATGAAGCGATTTAGGGCGGCTATTCGTCCTGTCAATCTCTGAACTTCTCGCTTATTCTTTAGAGAAGGTAGTTCTTGAATTGCCGAGACCTGTTTTGGGTTTGGTTTGATTCCTCGTTCAGGGACTATGTACCCAAAGGAGTCCTCTTATATAACTCCAAAGGTCCACTTTGCCGGATTGAGTTTCATCTGATATTCATTCAGAGTTCTGAAGCAACAGGCTAAATGGTCAACATGGTCTTTTTCCCTTAACGAATTCACTAACATGTCGTCAATATATACCTTTATGATTTATCCGAGTTTATCGGCAAACATTTTGTTCACTAGGCGCTGATAGGTAGTTCTAGCATTCTTCAGCCCAAATGGCATTACTTTATAACAAAAAGTGCATGTTCCGTGATGAACGATGTCTTTTCCATGTCATCAGGATGCATTCAGATCTAGTTGTATCCTGAGAAGGCATCCCAATATGAGAGAAGCTCATTCTCGGCTGTTGCTTCAATAATTCAGTCGATATTTGGTAGTGGGTAGCTATCCTTTGGACACGCTTTATTGAGATCGGTGATATCCATGCAGGCTCTCCACTAGTCAATCTTTTTGGGAAAAACTACCGGATTGACCAGCCATTCTGGATATTGAACTTTGGTGATTGACCCGATTTCAATCAGTTTCTTTACTTCTTTGATCACAGCCTTTGTTCTTTCTGGCTCAAGCTTTCCTCTTTTCTGCTTTATCGGCTTATACGTCGGATCAACATTTAGCCTATGACTTGTTATTACCAGATCGATTCGAGGCATTTTGCTTGGTTTCCTTGCGAACATTGTCACGTTCTCTTCAAGGAGACGTATCAGCTTTTTCTTGATGGGTTTGCTTAGGACGATTACACACTTCGTTGGATCGGCCAAGTTGATGTTGACAAACTCGATGGTTGACTGATCGGGCTTCTCAGGAGCAGGAGGTTCAGTCAGTACTATGTTCCCTTTTGATGCCGTGATCATGTAGGACTTGTTTCTTAACTTCAAATTGGAGATAAAGCAAGTTCTGGCCATTATCTGATCGCGCTTAAGTGTGTAGACTCCTTTGTTCGTCGGAATCTTAACACATTGATGATAGCTCGACGGCACAGCTTTCATCGCGTGTATCCAAGGCGTTCCTAAGATCATGTTGTAGATGGGTGGTTTATCTACAACAAGTAGCTTGATCCATCTTGTAAGTCTAGCAACTCGGATAGCTAATTTCACAGTTCTGATCGCGTTGATTGTACTTCCATCAAACGCAGTTAAGGTTCTGTTCACAGGCTTAAGATGGATATCTGGCAGCGCCATCTTATCAAGAGTCTCTTTGAAGATGAGGTCTACCAAGATCCCAGTATCAATGAGAATTCGTGAAACGTCACAGTCAGCAACTCGGAGTTTGACAACTATGGGATCATTATGTGGGAAGCAAACCCTTTGATGTCTTCCGCAGTTGAAGTGATCACCGAGTCTACAAGATGCATGCATTCTTGGGTGGGCTCCTTATTGACTGAGGCGACTACTTTTTGCTTATATTTTTTTGATTGAGCGAGTTATATCATCGCAAAACTATAATCTGCCCTTGATTACACCGACGACAACTCGCGAATCGCCAGATCCATCGTTATCTCCTCCCGGATTGTGCCGCTTTGCTAATTCCGAAGCGCTAGCTTTCGGGCTTGCCGACTTGAAGACAGCTTCTCGTCGCTCAACTTCTTTCCACTTCTGTGTTTTGTACTTCTGAGTCTCTTCCTTCGAGACCTCCAATTCGCCTTTGTTGAATTTCCTAGCAAGGAATTCTTGGAGCTGTTTGCACTTTGCAGTCAAATAGCCTGCCTTCTTGTGGAAACCGTAATATTCGTTTTGATTGTAGGTGTTGTTGAATGATTTATCATGGGGGTTGTTGTTCTCCTCGACTCGGAAGGTTGCCGAGTTTGCCTTGCCTCTATTATGATGGCTAGGCTTGTAGTGCATCTCTTTTGCTCTTTGACTGCCGAATTCTGCTACGCACTTTGGTTTTGTGAGAGGATTTGTTTTTCCTCTACATATTCTGTGTGTCTAGCTACCTTACATAACTTGTCAGAGATCGTATTAGGCCTATTAACGAAAAGATATCGTTTTAACGCCTCATCAGTCACCATTTAAGTTTGGAGGGCTTAAATTGCCTTGTCGTCACTAACCTTGGCCTTGGTCAGTATCTTTTTGAAGTGTTCGAGATATGACTTCAAATGTTTGTCAAAGCATTGCCTCAAAGATCTCAGTACAACAGTTAAGGTGTCCTGGTAGACGAACAAAGCGTATAGCTTCATAAACAACTCGGCGAGTTGATTGAAGCTCTCAATTAACCCAACAAGGAGCTTAGTGAACTATACCAAGCTGTCTTCGGTTAAGTTTTCCGCGAAATGCTGGCAGTAGGCTGCGTCTTCATTATCTACGGTGTAGTTGGTACCGTTCATCATGATGTTGAAGCCGCTCATATACTCTACAAGATTCTGGTTCCCATATTAAGAGATGCATCAAAGTCACAACCCTCTATTTATTGAGACTCTCTGCCGTCTCGGTGCGAATGGCGAATTCTACGCCTGAGTTAGGATTCTTCCTATCTCGGGTGCTGAGCTAGTAGCTTGATGGAATTTTGACTTGATGTGATTTATCATCTTTAATATAGTAGCAGCGTCCAAGGCCACCTGGCTTTGATGTCTTGTTGCATTCGGTACGGCAGAGTGATCTTGTACCAAAGTGGCGACTGGTTCTGGACTTGGAAAGTCCCGAAATAGTGTTCTCTGAACACTAGCCAATGCCTCTGCACATGGTCTGCTGACTTGAGTAGTTGGAAGACTACTCTCATTCAAGTGAGATTCGATCCAATCAAACCTCTCGGCATTTCTTCGATCAGAAGGTTCCTAATGTGCGATCAGTTTACGCACTAAAGTTCTGAGTGTCGGAGACCCCGGTGGTGGCGGTGGAAGGTCTTCATCCTCCCGAGTTTCCTGTCTACTCTCTTTCTGAGTCTGAGTTGTATCCATTGTTGATTCGTCCGTTGGATTGGTGTTTTCCTGAGGGAGAGGTTCTCTCCTCTCCGGTGAGCTGATGGTGAGTTCTCCGTCCACCATGTTCTTAATCTTAGAGTTTCCTCTTACCTTTGTGAAGATGTCCTTCGATATCTTCCCCACAGAGGGCATAAACTGTTGGAACCGGGTTTAGTACAACGAGTACTAAAACAGTGGTTCCTGATTAGTAGAGCATGGAAGAATAGGCAAGGACACTTGTGGGTTTGAATGGGAGTAAGACCTTAGTTAACTGAATAATAAGACAAGGTTAAGGCCGAATTTGTGTTCTTATTAAACTTTTAATGTCCAAAAAGAAAATTCTCCTTCGGAAGGATTATGCCTCTATTTATAGTTTATAGAGGCGGTTTACATGTGTAGAAAAAAAGGAAGATTTACAAATCTTGTTGATAATACTGAATCTGTTAAGATTCATGCTAGATTTTAGGAAGTATTCCATATCAGAACAGGAAAACTTTCGTTCTGCTGATGTGTCATCCGATTTTATTTCAGGTTCGTGGAATATTCCGAGACGAGACATTTTGCCGAGTCGGATATCTTATTCGAGTTGAGGACTTAGTACTTGCAACCGGGTGATTTTTTTATATTCGACCTGTTATTTTTCGGTAGACCAAAATTTGATCTCGGATTCACCTCCAACAATGTCTAGAATTTAGTTTGAATTAGTTATTTCACTATTGCAAAATGTTACTACTTCATCTTTTTTTTGTCAAAATTGGATAATATCATTAAAAGACCCTTAAAAAGGGAAAATGTTTACAAACAAAGAAACAGAGGTTAATTCTCTAAGACAACGAACTAGGTAATCAGCTATGTGATTCGAAAACCTAGGGATTACAATAAAGTGAAAAATGAAAGCTCCTATTCAATCATGAGAAATCTTTAAGGTAGGGAAGGAATGCCTACAACTCCTCAAGGTCTGTTGCAAGCTCCACTTCAAGGATATCCGTAGATAGCATACATTCCATTTCCCACAGCACTACCTTAATTTCAGTATGGACAGTCGAGAGACTTCTTCTAAGTTTTAGGGGTTTGAGAAAAGATCGTTCAAAAGAATCAAGGAAGCAGATCTAGCTAAGGCGTGGGAGAAGGTTATATGCTTTCTAGGACCCATCGTTGAAACATTTGTAATCTAAAAACCAGGGATCCTTTGTCAAGGGACTAAAACCTCTGACCAAAGGAGGCCTTGACTTATACGCCCAAGGTGAGACACCAAGGAGACATGTGATTTGGTTGTGAACCATTCAGAGGCCTCATTTTTGGAAGCTTAGTAATATTCCTTGGATCATAATCTAAATTAGATAAAGTTTTTTCGTTCCTTGCTTTCTATAAATTCCAGATGACGCATGGAAAAAACTTGGTCTCCTCCAATTCTGGGATTCCGTAGAACAGATAATCTAGATTATACTAAATTAACTTTCTTAGAAAAATATTAGTCGTTGATGGAATATTTCACAAAGCCCACGTTTTAATAACAAGAAGACAATCAAATAGAGCATGATTCCATCAACTACACATATAGTACAATTTTCATCACATTTTATTTCCCTATGTATAAGATTGTCCTTCACTGCCACACATCTAGAGATGACTTGCCATGTGAAGTTTTCAATCTTCTCAGGGTACTCTAACTTCCAAAACTATGCTTGGAGTACCTAAAAATCATGCCTACATCGACCGGCCTTTAGAAGAGAATCAATATATTCTACCTTATGGCCTGACTTGACCGTATAACGACCCGACTTTGAGAAATGCCAATTCTAATAATCTGGTCTTATTTTTCTCGGGATGACCAAACCTAAAATAAGGAATTAGTAGAGAAATTGATGAAAAAAAGCCTCTCACCAAGTTCAAGAAGTGGGGTCAATAAATTGATCTACAATTAAATCCAAATATATATTTTGGTATATTCCAATTGTTAGCCTTGGGATTACATCCGGAATCCAAGGGTCTCTCCACACATAAATTGATTTATCGCCCTTATCTTTTTAATATTGCATTTTTTGATCAAGGATCTAACTGAACTAATACTTTTTCATCCATAAGATGGGGAACTAGCTCGAGAAGGATCCATCGGCCTATAGTTTTCAAGACACCTTCTTTTCATTATTTTTGAGAATAAGGATTCAGGAAAAGCTTTAAGGCATCAAAGTTGTTTAGTTAATATAGCAAAATTAAATTATTCCAAGGCTCTAAAACCAAGATCACCTTCAGGTTTTGGCTTGCATATTATCTTTCACTTAAGTCAATGCATCCCTCTTGATGTCTTAAACTTGCTCCACGAGAAATCCGCAATTGTGGAATTTAACTTCATAATTGTAGATTTTAGTAATCTGAACCAAAACATAACATAGGTCAGAGTGCAGTAAGGACTAATTTAATTAATATTTCCTTTCCTCATTTTCGCAGAAAATTTTATGGACTCACGAATAAATTCAAAAACCTTATTTTAGGCCCCACCTATGCTTTTTGGAAGTTCTAGATAGGATCTCATCCCACCAATGGAATGAATGCCTAGAATCTAATGAATTTCGTGATAATCAACTTCTGGGAAAAGTTACTAAATTACCTATGAACTCCAAAGTAATGGGCTTACGGTAACTATGTAGACTTTCAAAAGCAATTAAAGTCTGATTTGCTTTCTCTTGATTCAGGTCAAACGATTTTGAGAACAAAATTTGTTCAAATAATAAAGTATGATGCTGACAACAAACCAAGCTTCTATTGGAAACAAGAATATGCAACCAAAAAGCCAACAACGCAGCAAGGATGAACACAAACAAACCCAATATGAGCCAGAGACCATAGAGTTTGCACATGTTGAGATTAGAATCCTTGTTTTAAAATACCCTTTTATACTTGATCACACATATATGATTCACTTTTCTTGGTCAATAGAGCCGCATATTGGTGCAAGAACATGCTTGAAGTGTGCAAGTAGAATAAAGAAATGGGAGGAAGATTAACGATTGAAGCCACTTGATTTGGATCAAGACAAGCATCAAAACTTTCGTTTCATTATTCAGATCAAAGAAGAGGCACCAGATGCCACACACAAACCAAACCCAAGACTACTCAGATTTAAAGTAATACAGATCTAAGGTCAAATCCTATTCAACTAGAGGGGATAATATGAACCTGAGCAGCACCAAGGATGTAGAGGAAGAAATTGACCATGAAGAGGAGCTAGAGGATGAGCAAGGAGTAGCGAAGGCAATAGAGATGCCAATCGGACCAATCACAAGGTCGAAAGCTTGGAAGCTTCAACGAGTCATTAGCACATTTTTGTGACGCTTGAAGAGCAAACTTAGTATTATAGCTCGTCCAACTGTTCTGGTTGTAATTCAAGCTAGTTGAGGGTTATCTATGGGAGGTGTATTCACATGCACTATTTTTCTCTTGGTCTAGTTTTATCCCGACTCGAGTTTTCTATACAACGTTGTAATGAGGTGTGTTGCATACACTTATATATTAGAATATTTTAGACAACATGCTTAATAAGTTCAAATGTGAAATTTCATTTAAGTATGGGAGTTGGACTAAGTTTCTTATAAGCTATTGGACTAAGTTTCTTAGCCTTTAATTTTGCGACCATAAACCCTAGACTTCTCCTTCTCATACTCCATAGCCACCTTTGATCACAATTATCTATTTTTTATCTCAAAAACTCTCTCTAGATAGATCAATAGTTTTTTACAAGTCGTCATCACTTAAGTCCGAAAATCCTTCAAGTAAAAAACTTGGCTATTCAAGAGAAACTCATATCTCTTGAAGTGAAGCCTTCAATCCACCAAGTTCACCAGAAAATCACTCATCAGACGACATCTATCTTCACAGTCTTCCACCTTTAGTCAACCATCTACTCGATCTCATATTCGACCACCAATCGATTGAGCTCTCCATCTCTTCATTCCTACGTTTTCAGCCAGTTCCGCCAACCCTGATTTCCTTCACGCAACTTCTCCACTCAAATTGATAGGGTCGAGTGCAGTCCGAACCATCATTATATCACCTCCAAACCCCTAGCACGACTCAATTACTCGATCTGATTGGGTTGATCCTGTCCAAAACCTCTCCATTTCTTCACTATTGAAACCTTCAACTTTAGAGAATGATCCTCTTCATTTTAAGGTTCATATCAATTTTGTATTACTATCACTTTTTTAAGCCACTTATTTATGCTTTTTTTCTTCCGATAAATTTATCTTCTTTCACAAGCATGCTTAAGTTGAATTTGACCTCCTGAATTTCCTGAGTATCATATAAGTTGTTGCTTTATAAAACTTCCAATTGTCATTGAAGATCTATAATTATTTTTTGCTTAAGGGGGACACTTAGCGTTCGCCATCTTGAGATTTATCTTTGAAAATTTTTAACTTCTCCGAGAATAGACAATTTATTATCGCATGAGACCCATTTTCAACCTTGTTTATCTTGAATGCCAAGCTTCTCAATCCACCTATTATCAATAATAAATTAAGATTTGCGCTTGATATTGTTCTCACAGAATGTATCAACGATAGGACATGATCAGATTTAATCATGTTTAACTATACCACAATGAATTTTGGGAAAATTTTATGTCATTCATCATTACCAAAAGCTTTATCCTATCGATAACAAATAGTTTCATTCATCCTGACACCTCACTGAAACCATGAATTGCCTATATTTGGAAACTCAATTAGTCCACAATTTTGGAGCATTTGGTTAAAAGCCACATAAGCACTACGTAAATTTCCTTCTTGTTTTCATGATTATCAGATAACTCATTAAAATCTCTCATGATTAACCAAAGAGAAATTTTAATGATACCAAAGCAGGGAAGACGTCCCAATACTTGTTCACATAATCCTTGAACAGGTTTCCCATAAATAAATGTAATATGGATCTTATGGCTTTGGAACTCCAAATATATGTCAATCACTCACTTATATTTGTAGTTAACTGAGACATTGTAATAATTAGAGAAAATAAAAGTTAATCCTCCAATTTTTCCAATTGGTTCAACTGGTTTTGTATCAGGAGTGTTGGGATGTGGTTAGGTCAACAGTTACCATGTTTGTGTTGAATTTTTTTAGAACGGGTGTATTGCCAAGTGGAGAGAATGATGCGCTAGTAGTTCTGATCCCGAAAGTGGACAAGCCGGAGTTGATTACACAATTTTGACTGGTCGGACTATGTAATGTTTTATTCAAGATCATTACTAAGATAATGGGACTGCATTTGTAATCGATCATGCCTAAGATTATTGGATCTACAAAATCTAGCTTTTTTCCGGAAGAGGTCGTTTATTCTATGTCTCGCAAAAAGGATCGGAAGGGTTGGATGCTTCTTAAGTTGGATTTAGAAAAGGCGTATGATCGAATCAATTGGAATTTCATTGAGGATACTATACATGTGTTGGGTTTGTTGTCAGATTGGAGACAGTGGATTATGCAGACAGTATGTAACCCAAAGATGCAACTTCTCTGAAATGGTGAGATGACAAAAGCCTTTGTGCTTTCACGTGGGCTGAGAGAAGGGGGTCCATTGTCACCTAACTTGTTCGTTTTCTGTATGGAGAGGTTATGCCATTTGATTGAGAATTCAGTGAACTGTGGTGACTGGAAACCGATTTCACTGTCTCATGATGGTGCAAAACTTTCTCATATTTCTTTTGCGGACAACTTGATCTTGTTCGTGGAAGCTTTGGTGGAACAAATTCCGATTATACAAGGGGTTTTGGATACCTTTTGTGCTGCATTGGGTCAGAAATTTAACTTGGAGAAGTCGAAAATTTTCTTTTCAAATAATGTTGCCAATGCTTTTGAGCAAGATATCAGTTTGGAAAGTGGAATTTCATATACTCCTGATTTGGGAAAGTATCTAGGTATCCTAGTGTTAGATAAACGAATCATTAAAGATACACTCAAGTCTGTTCTTGAGCGTTTCTTATCTAAAGTTGGCGGGATGGAAAAGCCACACTTTAAGCATGGCTGGTAGGTTGAGGCTTACTAAATCAGTTTTGTCTTGCAATAGACGGTGTGTGGCGTAGTCTTATACAACTGAGTAAATGGAACACTTTCTTTGCTATGTCATTGCTTGAGTGGCTCTTTCATAATCTTGGTGATGGGAGCATATATAATAGTTGTCAGTGGTCTATTCGGTTTGATGTGACTATGTGGTGGAGTTGATAATGGCGGTGTATGAATGTATTTGGCAACTTGGGCTGGTGTAGAGATCGAGTCCAGTTCATTTGTGATAAATTCACAAGAGATTCACTGTGTGAATGCTGCTGTGGCTTCAACATTACCAAGAACATAGAGAGTGGAGTGTTTTATTCGTTGGGAACTACCAGATAGGGGTTGCTGCAAATTTAACATTGATGGAGCATCAAAAGGGAATCCTGGCTTAGCATCAAATGGAGGTGTCTTGAGAGATTATACTGGTTCATGGATTGGTTCTTCCTTGAATATAGGTGTATGTATAACTCCATTAGCTGAGTTGTGGGGTGTGTATTATGAAATATATTTGGCTTACGGAAAGAGAGTTACACAGGTTAGATTGGGGATTGACTCGGAAATTGTGGTCGGTTTTCTCACGAAAGGGGTTGTTAATACTCATCCACTTTCATTTCTAGTATGTTTATGTTTATGCTATGGTTTTCTATCAAAGGACAGGATAGTTCAAATCATTCATGTGTTTAGAGAGGTCAACCGCTTAGCAGATGGACTAGCTAATCATGTTTTTTCTTTGCCATTAGATTTTCATAATTTTAATGTAATTCCAGAGTTTGTTCGTTTGATCTTGGAAGATAATGTAGCTGGTTTGACTCAACAGAGATATGATGTAGTTTGTTTATTTGTGAATAAATTGGGACTTGACCTTGTTTCTCGAAAAATAAAATGGATGCAATAAACTAATTATAACAATAGTGGATGAAAACTTACTCTACATATTCACATACAAAGAAATTGGAGAACTGATAATCGAAATACAACTTCCAAAAATTTTAATATTTGAAATAAATCAAGCCAAAAAACATCTAAACTGAAGAAGTCACCGGACGAAGCGGAGTTGCTCTCTCTTCTCTCTCTTCTCTCTCTTCTCCACTCTAACAGAGATCACCATCATCATCCCCAATCTCCATTTTCTGGTGATCGGTGATTCTCACTGTCACTGGAAAAGGGAGGCTATTGCCTGTAGCTCTCTATAATCTTTTATCTTCTCCACCTTGTCATCTCCAGATCTGAGATTTTCAGATCTGCTCCATCTTGTGACCTCTAGATCTGAGATTTTTAGATCTGAGATTTCGCTGCTTGGTTTCTCTCTCCTTTAGATGAAGATTCTTCTCCCAGAGTTTCCATGAAGCTGTTTGGTTTATCTCCTCTATCAAATCTTTGATTGGAGTTCATCACAAGGTCTTTTCTTTCATCTTTTAGTTCAAGAATAAATTATGTCTCAGTTTTACTTTGATAATAAGATTTGTTGCCATAAACCCTTGTTTTAATCGAATCGCATCCTTCGTCACTCTTTTCCTAAAAAGTTTGATGAATCGATTAATTGGCTTTTAAAGCCTCCTCCACAAGAACAAAAAATCAGATTTGGTCGAGATCTGATTAGTAGATGCTTCTCCATAACCATTAGATGATGTTTCTCCATAACCATTAGGGAACATTGGAATGAAGCATATGAACTTCATCTTTTTAAGTCTACTCAATTCCCAAGTGAGGTCAAGGAGATAAGATTTACAATATATTGATGTTGTAATTTTAGCACTTGTTTCTAGTTTTTTCTATTACAAGTTGAGGAGATTATCTTCCCTTGTTTGTTATTAAAGGTTGAGGCTTTCAAACCTCCTTTTTCTTCTAATAAAACTTTGATGCGAGAAAAAAAAAAAACTGAAGAAGTCATTAGATTGTATAACCAGTAAAAAAAAAAAGGTAAAACCAAATGAACCAACACCAAACCAAGTCGCCTAACTTAGGACGGTTTGTTCGTGTTCGGTTACATTTAATCGCATTCTGACAATAAGCTAAAGTCTAAAGAGGAAAGGAATCAGAATCAAAGCATCCGCTTCCGATCGACAAAAGGAAAAAGAGAAGAATATATAGAGTTGATCCACACAGAGCACAAATCGGTGCGAAGAAGGCGAAGAAAATGGAAGGATGGGATTCGAGCACGAAGTCGACGTTAACGAGAATTCCGCTTCTGACGACAAAGGCGGGACCAAGAGACGGCGCGGCTTGGACGCAGAGGCTGAAAGAGGAGTACAAGTCTCTGATTGCGTATACCCAAATGAACAAGTCCAACGATAACGACTGGTTTCGTATCTCTGCTTCCAATCCTGAAGGAACGCGTTGGACTGGCAAGTGTTGGTATGTTCACAATCTTCTCAAATACGAATTTGATCTCCAGTTCGATATTCCCATTACCTATCCAGCCACTGCTCCTGAGCTTGAGCTACCCGAGATTGACGGCAAGACCCAGAAGGTAACGCTGTCTCTCGCGATCCGAGGTGGTTCTACTCAAATTGATATTTTGTCTTAATCTTTTTGGTTTTTGTGTCGGCAGATGTATCGAGGTGGGAAGATATGCCTGACTGTGCATTTCAAGCCTCTCTGGGCCAAAAACTGGTAAAGTTGTAGTTTTTGTTTCTGGTTGCATAGACATTATAAGAGAAGCATGCAGTGTTTTTAGATTCCATGTTTCAAGGAATTATGAAGTCTTTAGATGTTACACTAGATTGCTTTGTTGTCTATCGATCATCAATTATGTATTGCAAGTTGATCGAGCAGCGATACTCGCTTTATTGGCATTTACGTTGATGAATGGCTTTTTTTATGCAGTCCTCGGTTTGGTATTGCACATGCACTTTGTTTGGGGCTGGCTCCATGGCTTGCTGCAGAAATTCCAATTCTTGTGGACTCCGGCATGATTAAGCACAAAGATGACGCTACCTCATCTGCTGAATCTTAGTCTATGTAACCTGTCTTTCAACCTCAGAAATGTTGAGTTGTTTTTATCAGTAATAGCTGGACACAGAAAGGACTCAGGTGGATGCGTCTTGCCATATTAAACTCTTAAATGAATTCCAATAAAGATTTTTAAGCTATTGCAATGTTATTCTATATAATTACTTGCACAATGTGTGATGTTCCTGGGATTGCTTCTTCTTTTTTCACTCGTCTGCTGGATATTTGACCGAAAAAATCCCACACCGCGAAATGGAAGTCTGTTTTATAGTTTGGTGAAATCAATGAGTGGTTTTGCAGGTGGTATGCTAAGTTGATACCAATTCACTGACCTGGAAACGAAGATAGCATCGATGAGTCAAAGAAGCATATAGCCTAGAGACGATATGAAGCGAGGTTTTTGGTGAATTAAATGGCATGGCAAAAAAATAGGAGTCAGAAGGCAGATAATATAACCAATGGTTCTCTTTTGTTTATTGACCTGCCTTTAGAATAGAAAGGTTCGTAGAATATATTTTGATCGAGGGTGTTCATCTCATCGTATATAAAATATATCCATGTCAAGATCTGATGTTACAAAGAAATGATACAACAGCATCATGCAACAACTATTGATTTCCTGTCGACCTGTTCACCAAAACTCTTTCCATATTAATTTACAGCTAAACTGCACTTCTTCTCTTTCTTTCCCTGAAAACCCAAAACTATGTATCCTGTTTCGTTTAACAAGTTATAAGGTATTCCATAAGCCGCAGTATCCAACCCCGCTGCAGGATCTTTGTCTACAAGTAGTGGCATCAACTCCACACTCTTTGTCGCTCCAACACCTATGATTGATCTGCTCGTCAGGAACATGGCAAACACTCTCTCTGTGTTGTTCTGGACGTCTAGAGTTGAGAGTCATTGATGGACAGACTTGCAGTGACAACGCACTTGCTCGACTTTCCCATGCCCCGCTCTACAAATTTGCAAATTCCCAAGTTAGCAGAAGCTGAGAAAGGACTAACAGTGCATATAAATTCGACTCAATTCGTTTAATGCATGCCCCTCTGTCTATTAACAACTGAAAATAGCATTGCTTATCTGTCTGATCGCTAATGCACACTGAATAGGTAGTGTAGACTATGCATACAACTCTTATTTCTTCAAAATGATCAAAGGTGGAACAAGAGTAAAACCTTTGGAAATGTCCCGTTGCCTGAGAAATAATTTTCTGGTAGTTTCTCATGCCAGGACCCCATAACTTGTAGAGGGTGACCCTCTGTTGTAAATATATAATTCCTTTTGGCCACAAATGAATCATCGAAAAGAAGATATAAGTACTTGCACCTGCGAATTTGAGATGATAACCAATATGATGTTCAGATATTGTATAGGTTAGGAAAAAAGTTACGTGTAAGGAAGTGAAAGTTAATTATACGTTTCAGCAAGAAAGAAACTGTGCTGATGATCTTCCAGTTGCATGGTCGTCACATCTTTAACACTTGCAAATCCCCCTGCCACCTTCGTGTACAGATTTAGAGATTTTACCATTGTTGCACCAACATCTAGGTACCATGGATCTGCATAAAGAAGGAGCAAAGGGTTGAAATACAGATTTATTTTCAGTGGAGTGATGCCTAAAATATGGCGAGACAATAATATAACACCTTTTGTAGCTTGGTATAGGTAGAACGTGGATTCTGCTAATTCAGGACGTAGTGGATAGTACTTCATAGTTGGATGTATTATTTGATGATCCAGTAGGTACCTGAATAAAGCTTTTGTTCAGCGTCCTTTAGCTTAAACAGCATACTTGAAAATGACTAAGAACTGGATACACACCTCTCAGGTAATACACCAAACTTCTCCCATACATGGAAAAACTCTCGGTGTGATATATTTGCAGCTGCGATATCTCCAACAAGAACCTAGTTTTAAGAACTTAAGCATGATAATTAGATGAATCCCTTTTTCAACTGTTCTTTCCCTGACATTTAAGTAATCTATCCATTCATTATACCTGCAGACCAGGCCAAAATGCCTGGAGACTTGTGAGCTGCCAATAAGTTGGTTTCCCACTCCACATATTAGCTTCATGGTACCTAAACCAGGTAGATAAACTCATTACTATATCTAGCAATTCTCAGAATCGGCATAGTAGAAGTCATAGTGTCATAACAGAGATTGTGGAAGTACATTTTTTCAGGCTAGTATATTACCAAGGCCCGTGTCTGAAGTACTTTTGAGATGCCAGATAAGCAGAACGAAACATTCGCCAGTAGTCTTCTTTTCCAAAAAGAATATAAGCCTTCAAGAGGTATTCATAGAAAGAGTCAACCCCTTTCAAAGACCAAAAGTGAAATTACACATCAGTGCCACATCGATCTAATGCATGAGTTAATTCCACACATATCAGAAAAATGATTTTGACTATATCTTCGAGAAAAAGGAACTGCCTCTAGAATTTCTGTGAATGAACAACATACCAGCGCCAATACTGGAGGAGTACTCTAGCCATTCCCCAGTTATCACATCCAATGTTGTCCCAAGCAGATCTAATGAACTTCGCATCCTCCATAGCTGACGAAGTGCACGTAATGCAGCTGATTCAAATCTAGGGTCACCAGTGAGCCGTGACAAGGCTC
Organism: Lepidium aucheri; assembly: GCA_900406435.1. Taxonomy (NCBI): domain Eukaryota; kingdom Viridiplantae; phylum Streptophyta; class Magnoliopsida; order Brassicales; family Brassicaceae; genus Lepidium; species Lepidium aucheri. Next base: position 52,169 of record OVBA01000224.1, read on the forward strand.
CCATTTCAAGAATGAGAGAACCTAGAGTGTAAAATGCATACCAATAAATTCATGAGAACATTCGGAAAACTAGTTTCATCAAAGAAAAATAATTGTTAATATGCGCCACTAGAATGTAAAAGACACAAGGGATAACAAGAACATACCGCAACCTGAAGTGCTTGTTTCACTTGTCTCATTCTCCATTACTCCATTCTGCCCAAACATAATTTTCGGGGTCAGCTATCCCTTTTGCAAGAATAGTAGAAGAACGGGCTTAAACTTAAGCAACTAAGAGCGCATAAACCTTAGAACTGAATTACAATTCTCAAAGTAACTGTTTCTTCTCACATTAGACCGGTTACAGTGATGTTTCAGTACCTTCAAATTAATCCATGCATATGGTAATCCTGTGGGTGTTTTAAATGCAGGTAAAAAACGTTTTCCAAGGTCTTCGGCTAATCGAAGAAGCTGATTGTTGTAGGAACCTTGAATCAACCTATTAGTTGGATCAATTGCAAGAAGATGAGCAGAGATAAGTCCTCCAAGAACTCTTATATTGCACTACAGATCACAAGCAAAAAGAGCACCAGTTAGAAGCATCAACTGGGAGTAAACTCATTTATGGAACTCAGGAACACAACCAGATTCTTCCAACAAACTAAAAATTTGGCCACTTACTGGAGTAGATTCCTATCAAAGAGAAAATAAATTAAGCTTCGTATGAAGTCACCGGGTGATCATATTTTACCTCAAAAAGGTTGACCCGTGCATCAATATCGAATGTAAGATTTTCTGAGAGCCAGAGAATCCCTTTTTCAAATTCCGTATTGTTCCCCAAAATAGCAAGGCTGGGAAACAAGAAAATCATATGAAAGTGGTATTTAAAAACTACTTGCGGAATGCTTACACTTTGGCATAACATACCTAGATAAGGATTCAACAAGCGTTACAGCTGATCCATTATAATCTGTTGGCAGGTGTTCAAGCTGGAAATCAGAAATCTTGGAGTCAAGCTTCTGCTTCAAATCGCTTATAATGCTCTAGAGTAAGTAAGTTACCTTCAGATTTCCAAGCTCACTGAGGGAGTCTGTGAAACTTTTTGTAAGAGGCTTCAGCTCATCATGCTGTTAGAGTTCAAACGCAATGGACTTTAAACACAGCAGCCACAATCCATCAACTTATAACGATAAGTTGAAGTAGTTCACTAACCGGAAATGCGTAAGTCATGTAGTTGTCATACGCATGATAGAACCTGTAACGCGAGACAACCAAGTATGAAAATGTCATCAATAATAAAGTTCGCAAGACGGAACCCTCGTAGTTCTCATAAAGACTAAAACATATTAAGAAAGGGACCAAACGCAGACTAGTGCGCACCTCTGGACAAATTAGCAAATTTATACAAAGTCACATTTGTACAAATCCTAGTTTTATCCTCACCACACTAGTTGTACAACTCGCATTCAGTCGAGCAATCCCTTAAGATAAAATCTATAACGAGGAACCAAAAAGACTATATCCAGAAAGGTCAAAAGGACGAATGACTTGAATTTGTTTGGCAAAAGAAGTAAGCGCAAAACTGAAAATCAATTGAATCCAAGAATGGGTCATGAAGGACTGAAACCAAAGACACTGCTTACATCTCGCGTACTTTCTCTCGCATTAGTTTCTTCTTGACATCGGGATGCTGCGAGGAGGGGTTGACGAAAAAAGCGAGAGAAAGAAGTAAGCAGAGGAATAGGCGCTTGGAATGGAGAGGATAAGACATGATCGAAACTGTGTAGGAAGCTTATCAAACAAAATCAAATCAAAAGAGTAAAGAGAAAAGAGAAGAAGTAGAAGAAGAAGGAAGTATGCATTTATACCGTGCGCACACTCCGCCGCGTCTGATCTCGTTTCGACCAACGTCTGGCCTTCTTCTAACTCGGGATCTGTTCCCCTCTTGTAGAATTACCATTCTGACCTTTTTCACGGGTATCAACAAATTCCACCCCCAACTTTTTTTTTGTCTATCTTCAATATTATTAAAAGGACTTTTTTTTTTTCACTTCAATATTATTAAAAAGGTAAACATGAGGTTTAAATGTCTCAACCTTTTACAAAAGACATAAAGGGAGATGATCTCCTCTACTTGTGGACAATAATATCAAAAGAAACAAAATAAAAATGAAACATACTGGTAGTAAAATACATGTTCACAAACCAAAACCAAAAGCAAGCTTATTATAAACAGAGGGACATAAGATAGAAAGATAGAGATTAGGCATGGCCCTTGGAACTTAGTCGACCTGTGATTTATTTTTCTCCTTAGGATGAGTGCAATTCGGCCCTAGAGGCTTGTAGTCCTTATCAATTGGAACACCTAGAAGAATCTCTTGTGCGGCTCGTAGGTTGGGTAGAGTCTCTTGTGTTACCAGCAACAGTGGATCCTGTGTTATATCCCGGATAGAGAGATCCAGGTCTTGATTTTCATTAGACACATCAGCCATGAAACTGTCAGTAGGATTGTTAAAAACATCATCAATCGTGACCTTCGTGCTAGGAGAGCTGGAGTCAAGGTCTAAAAACCCTCTAGTAAATGGAGAAGGTGGTTGAGAGATGATCGAATCTGGAGAAGTGGTCCAGCTGTTCGTAGGGTCTACCATTTCTGGAGATTGAAACTCGTTCTGGGGCTGATTTGGAGGATCATAGTAGTAATCCAGTGGCGAGTTAATGTGCGTGCAGTGTGTGGTTGGTTGAGTGATCCTTTGACAGTTGAGGCACAGTTTTGTGACCCACTCGTAGTAGTATTGGATCTGGAAGAGGTCACCATTTTGACAATAGACTGCTTTGTAGAAGCGCAGTCTCTCACCCGTGTAGAAACTAACATTTGCCTTGCAACAAAAGGCCTTGTTACTGCGGAGGTGTCCATATCTATGTCGATAACGTCACCCACCAGGGAAGCCAAAGTCCTAACTACCTCTTTAGATGCATATTGTAGAGGTAGGTACCTTATCTGGATCCAGAGATAAACCGTATTAAGTGGACAGAGTGTCTGGTTGTTGACCTATTTCTCTGCTGCCACAAGCCATCCGTTGTAGAGTAAAGGTTGCATGCGCTAAATGGCATTCATGTCGTCTTCTCGCTCGAAGAAGAACTGAGCAAGATCCTTGTCCAGCATGCGTCCCTTAACCACTCCATGAAGACTCCAGTCTTTTGGCAAATCTTCGATCATGTCCGGGATGCTTTGCTCCATTGGGTTGCAAGCTCTGATTAGAAGACTTCTCCTGTTCTTAAGCATACTGTCCTGATACGTATAAGAGGGAAAGTAAACTGCAGCGTTGTTCCTGCCTAAGTCGAGTTGATTGAGGGCTTGCCAAAAGTTGCTATCCATAGAGATTTGGTGGTACTCTCACGATTTGTGAGGAATTTCTTTTTATAAAGCATATTAACGGTGTTGGACTTTCCATCCCCCCTTCCCAACTTTTTTTTTCTGGGTGAACGAGCTGAAATATTAAAAAGTGGCAAAACAAAAAGTTCGATAATTTTTTTTCTTTCGTCATTTATATAATATAAAATCAAGTGGAATACAACGGATACGATAACTAAAGACTAAGCCCAAACATCTTATATATTAAAGCGGGAGACACTTTTATTTTGACCGTGTTATATATGATAAATTTAACATATGGTTTGTAACTGCCTTTAAAAATAGGCATAAGGTGGGTTTGGTTATAAATTTGTATATAAACACTCAAAATTAATAAAATTATATTAAATAAACTAAATATTTTATCGGGTACAAATTCGGTTCTGGTTCGGGTTTGTCGTCAGGTTTAGTATTTTGTCGGGTTTTGTTTCTCTAATTCGGTATTTTAGTTGTTGATTTAAGATTTATTCGGATATTTTTATTTTTTGGATATTGGTTCGATATAGATTGAGTTTGGGATCGAGTATTTTTATACAAAAAAAATCAAAACTATAAATAAAAAAGTTAATAAAAAGACTCTAAAAAAATAAAATTTGATTTTTGATTTGACTTGGATTTGTGTTCGGGTTTGGTTTTCTGGGTGCATAGATTTATTGGATCAATTCTAGTTTGTTTATCGGATCTCTAAAACAACATCTCAAAAAAAATATTCTGAAATATCAGCAAGGATTTAACAATCAAAATGAACATAATTTAAAAAAACCATCAAAACCATCAAATCTCGCATTAGAATGCACGATTTGATCAATTCTAGCGTGTACCCGCTTTGTGAATATTAAAAGTCGATAAAATCTGAATCCGCTTTGTGAATACACATTAGTTAATAGGATTCAAAATTTAATTAATATATTCACGCTAATTAATTAAAAGTCGATAGTATTTATAAATTTGTAAACGGGTATAACACAATGTATGATTTTACAAACAATAACTGCAGCTAGAATTTGTATCTCTTGAAACGTTCCCAAGCATCACTAAAGGACTCATTTTCATGGTGTTGAAAGTGTGAAATCTGATTTTTGAGCTGATGTGTCTTAGCCTTGGTGAAGAAGTGATCTATTACTTCATGAGACTAAGCTCAAACATCTTATATATTAAAGCGGGAGACACTTTCATTTTGACCGTGTTATAAACTTTAGGATAAAATTAACATATGGTTTGTAACAACCCTTAAATATGGGTGTAAAGTAGTTTTTGTTATAAATTATATATAAAATTCAAAATTTATAAAAAATTTAAATAAAAAAAACTGAAAAAGAGAATTTAGTATTACGTATACATATACAATTAGTATACATTATAATGCCTTGATTCAAAAATTGAACATTAATAAATTCAAAGTAGGTTTAGTTAAAAATTTTATATAAATATTAAAAATTAATTGAAAAAGCTCTTAAAAAGCTAAAAAGTAATAAAAATATATTAGGTACAAATTCAGTTATTGAGTTGATTTCAGTTCAAGTTTGGATTCAATTTTCTGGGTGTATAGATTTAGGACTATAATGATATTTTTTCGTGTTTGGTTCCTCCAATCCTTTTTTTCTAAACTTATTAAGGTATTCTTTTTTCTGGATAGAATTTGGTTTGGTATAAATCAAGTTTGGATTATGGTATTTTTATATAAAAATTTAAAATTAAAAAAAAATTGATAGAAAAACTATAAAAAGCTAAAATTTGGTTATTAATTTGGTTCGAGTTTGGCTTTGGTTCGGATTTTAGATACATAAATTTAGGATTCTTGGAATATTTTAACAAGTTCGGTTCTTCAAATTCTGATTGACTTCGGTTTGCGTTTCAAGGCTCTAAAATAAAATCTGAACAATAATTTTTATATTATCAATACGGATCTAAGAACATAAATGAACACGGGTTGAAAAAAAGTCAAATCTCACGCTATAGCGTGGATACAATCCTAGTCTTATATATTAAAGCAAGAGACACTTTTATTTTGACTGTGTTATAAACTTCAGGATAAAATTGACATATGGTTTGTAACAACCATTAAAAATAGGCCTAAGGTAAGTTTTGTTACATATTTATATATAAAAAATTAAAACTAATAAATAATTGAAAAAAAACAAAAACAAAAATTAATATAAATATAACGGTTACAAATTTGGTTCTTTATTCGGTTCATGTTCGGGTTTAGACTTAGTTTTCTGGATACATAGATTTAAGACCCATTTATAGTATTTTTCGGGGGTTTGGTTCCTCTAATTTGGTATTTTAGTTCTTTTGATTTAAGAATTACTCAGATATTTTTACTTTTTGGATATGGTTCGGTTCGGAATAGATCGAGTTTCGGTTTATAGGTATTTTAATATAAAATTTTATAATTAAAAACAATAATAATAATAATAATAATAATTTAAAAATCTAAAATTTGGTTCATGATTTGAATTCGGTTTGGTTTTGGACTTAGTTTTTTGGATATATAAATTTAGGACTCATTTGAGCATTTTGTCGGATGGTTCCTCCAACACAGATCAATTTTGATTCGGGTTACACTCATTGAATCAACATCACAAAAACAATATATTAAAATATCAGCACGGGTGTAACAACCTAAATGAATAAAATTTGAAAAACAATCAAATCCCATATTAAAAACTTTAGAGTAAAAGTTAACCTATAATTCATAACAACCCTAAAAATAAGCTTAAGGTAGATTTTATTACATAATTTTATAGAAAATTTCAAAACTACTAAATATTTAGAGGAAAACCTCTAAAAAACTAAAATTTAATAAAAACATATCGGTTATTGATTCGGTTACGATATGGGTTTGGATTCGGTTTCCCGGATACATAAATTTAGGAAACATTCTGGTATTTGTCGAGTTCAATTTATCTAATTAAGTATTTTGGCTATTTTAGGTTAAAACTTATTCAATGTAGAGTTTGATTCGATATAGATCGAGTTCGGATTTGAGTATTTTTTTACATAAAAATTATAAATTAAAAAAGATTTAATAAAAACCCTCGAAAAAAATAAAATTTGGTTCTTGATTTGGTTTGGGATCAGGTTCGAGTTCGATTTTTTTAGATACATAATATAGGACAAATATGAGTTTTTTTCAGGTTTGCTTCCTTTAATTTGGATCAATTTCAGGCCTCTAAAACAATATTTCGAAAAAAATATTCTAAAATATAAACGCGGGTCTAACAATCTAAATGAACATTATTTAAAAGCAATCAAAACAATCTAATCCCGTGTTATAATGCGAGTATGATCCTAATCTTATATATTAAAGCGGAAGACACTTTCATTTTGACTGTGTTATAAACTTTAGGATAAAATTAACATATGCTTTGTAACAACCCTTAAAAATAGGCCTAAGGTAGATTTTGTTACAGATTTATATATAAAAATTTAAAACTAATAAATAATTTTAAACGAACAAAAAATAAAAAATAAAATTAATAAAAATATATCGGTTACAAATTCAGTTCTTGATTTGGTTCAGGTTTGGGTTTAGACTCGGTTTTCTTGGTACATAGATTTAAGACCCATTTATGGTATTTTTTTGGATTCGGTTCCTTTAATTCGATATTTTGGTTCTTTTGATTTAAAATTTACTCATATATTTTTATTTTTTGGATATGGTTTGGTTCGGTATAGATCGAGTTCGGGTTTATATGTATTTTTATTTAAAATTTTAAAATTAAAAACAATTATAATTAAAAAAAACTCTAGAAAGCTAAAGGTTGATTCTTGATTTAGTTTTTGTTCAGGTTCGGGCTTAGTATTTTGCCGGATGGTTCCTGTAATACAAATCAATTTTGGTTTGAGTTATAATCACCAAATCAATATCTCAAAAATAAGATTCCAAAATATCAGCACGGGTCTAACAACCTAATTGAATAAAATATGAAAAACAATCAAATCCTGCGTTATAATGCAGGTATAATCCTAGTCTTTATATATTAAAATAGGAGACACTTTTATTTTGATAGTGTTATAAACTTTGGGATAAATTTAACATAACAACCCTTAAAAATAGACCTAAGGTAGATTTTGTTACAAATTTATATATAAAAATTTAAAACTAATAAATATTTTTTACAAAAATAAAAAAACAAAAAACAAAATTAATATAAATATATCGGTTACAAATTCGGTTCTTGATTCGATTTAGGTTTGGATTTAGACTTAGCTTTTCGAGTACATAGACTTAAGACCCATTTATGGTATTTTTTTGGGTTCGGTTCTTTTAATTTGTTATTTTGGTTCTTTTGATTTAAGACTTACTCAGATATTTATGTCTTTTGAATATGGTTCGGTTTGCTATAGATCAAGGTCGAGAGGTAATTTTATATAAAATTTTAAAATTAAAAAAAATAATAATAAAAAACCCTATAAAGCTAAAATTTGGTTCTTGATTTTGTTTTGGTTCGGGTTTGGGCTTGATATTTTGGATAATAGATTTATAACTTATGTGAGTATTTTGTCGAATGATTCCTCTAATACAGATCAATTTTGGTTCGGGTTATAGTCATTGAATCAACATCTCAAAAATAATATTCCAAAATATCAGCATGAGTCTAACAACCTAAATGAATAATCCTAGTAAACTTTTAAAGATAATACTAGGACACTTTAACCTAAAAGCATGCTTAATGATGACACTCTAAGAAGAATCTAAATAATTATGTAGTAATAAATTTAATATTAATTTATTGTTTGAGATTCTACTAGTTTTTACAAATTTTTATGAGTTTAATGGTGAGACTCAAAAAATGTCTTAAAAATGTAGAAACTCTCCCAAGTATTTCAGCTATACCTCAATCAAAAGAGAGTGAAACAGAAGAGAGAAGACAAAGCTACTACACAAGGTGGATTAACAAAGATTCATCAACAAATGCTACCTAATTTTCTATTCTTCTTCTGGCCAGAAATTATCTACCTACTCAAGCCTCATAATTGAGCATCATTTCTTTCAGATCAATGATTTTCAGAAAGCAATCAGATTCATAAGCGAATTACATATCAAAACTTCCTAAATCACAACAAGTCTACGTCCCATGATTCGACCAAAAAAAATCATCCCAATCAGAAACACGAATCAAACACCAAACTTAAGAAGATCAACTCCAAGACCTATCGAATTCATATTCATACCTGACAATTTAGAGTGGTGGGATCATGCCTAGACCAGAATAAATCAAGCAGAGATTCATAGCTACAAGCATGATTGTGATTCTTCAGAGAGGATTCTCAAGAGAACTACGATATACAATGAAAAGTAATATGATCAATGGCATATGGAAAACAGGTTGTACATTTGATTCCTCAATAAGAATTTCTTTCACTTGTAAATAGTATAAACATATCTTAACATCTTGCCATTACCAATGCATCTTAGCAAATCAATGTCACAAAGACAAGGCTACTATAGGTTTTAAGACTAAAGTACTAAAATATCTCCAATGAATAGTTTGCAAATGCGTAAATTTGTTCTTCTCTAATTGTATTAAATTGGATACAGAAGAACTAAAGGTATCCCTATTTCCTATTAATTAAGTTGAGTAAACCCACCTCATTAAATAATCCCGTTTTAGTAATTAATACCCCAAATATGCAACAAAGCAACATAAACAAGCTATTGACTATACATGAATAGGGAAATTGAGAAAGAACATACAAGATAAAAGAGAATATATACTCGCCGATGAAGAAGAAAAAGGGCAATCACCGGATAAAGAAGAACAAAGACTTGCTAGAGAAGAAGAGAACAGAGTAGAAGAACTGAGACTCGTCGGAGAAACGATATCGACGGTCAAAAATCACGGTGAACACTAAGATTCGTCGTCTCCAATAATCGGGAAAAAAGCTTTTTGTTTTCTATCTTCAAAAACAATTTCCCCGTGGAAGCACAAAATCTCCCACGTGAAGTCTTTGAGACGTATCATTTGTCTCACTCTATTGAGACAGATTAGGAGTTAAGTGTGCATTCTAATCATTTTTTTAAATATTTCATTTATTTTTATTTATATGAGACTCTCATAGTCTCACCATTAAACATGCTCTAAGAACACACTAACCTAAGGTTGAAAATTGAAATCATCTCATACTAGATAACACTCAAACTGATGGTGAAGATTTCTATGGAGAAATAATGTACCTCACAAATAAAAAGTCAGCTACTAACCCAGAAAGAAAAATACCAGAACCAAGACTGCGTGAAACAATGAAAAAAAGCCGACTGAGGGAGAAACAAGAACAAACATAAAGGTAGACAAGGACAAAGGAAACAGAGCTGATTAATGAGTAGACTTCGATCAGGTCTTGAGCTAACAAAAAAAAAGCCATCCAAACCTCAACCCGGAGAAGCTAAACTCAAACGACCAAAACAATCAACCGAAACCGGCGAGGGCAAAAACCAAACAACCAAAGGCAGCAATAAACCAAATCTTATCAAAAGGACTAGTTAAAAATTACAGGGACTAACCATACTAGGACCAACCTAGACAAGACTAAGGTAGAAGAAACTTAATTGTACTAAAACCTGAACTACATCAAAGAGAAAAGATGATAACAAGTGAACCTCATTAGGAAAACAAACGGAACACTAGGAAGCTCAAGATCTGCCGAGACTTTCATGGAAGCCAGCTAAGGAAGCTTCAAAGGCGGCGATGAAGCTCATTGTCACGCCAAATCCCTTCGATGAAGCCAACAAACACAAAAAGACATGAGAGACTAAAGCGCCAAACTACGAAAAATCAAAATGAGGGGGCGTCGATAACGGTGCTCTGAGAGCCACCAACCATCAACTTTAACCCCAACGAAGATCTGCGGCGGATAGGTCAAGAGTCTCAGATCTTGTGGAGATGATGAGAGAGTAAAAAATGCAATTTTTTAATAATTTGTTATCTAGGACCTTTTCTCCTCATCACCTAGAATTTTTTGGTCACTCACTGTTGGAAAAGAATAAGTGCATAATTTATGGGATAATGGTATTTATAATCTGGGAAGTATTGGAATGTATTTAAGTCTCCCAAACAAAATTAGGAGGAACTAAGACTGAGCTCTTTTTCTTTGTTTAAGAAAAACTAATGGAAAAGATTAATATCTATACTTTTAAATTCTTATATAAAAGAGTAAAATAAGTTCTTATTAAGTCAGTACCAACTACATTGCCCACTTACATTATGTCTTGCTTTGTCTTTCAAAATCAGTTATTTTGAAACTGAATTTAGCAATCAATAATTCTTGGTGGAGTAATTCAAAAACCTCAAAAGGGGTACATTAGATGAAATAGAAGAAACTTTGCAAACCAAAGGATGTAGGGGGTCTAGGGTTCAGAGCTCTTAAGGAATACAATACAACATTACTCGCTAAGTAGTTATGACGGTTATTGGATTTCCCTAATTCTCTCTTTGCTATAATTTTTAAAGGTAGTTATTCTAAAAACAATACTCCAATGGACACTACTTGTATTAATTCTTCATCTTATGGTTAGAGAAGTATTATTTCAACAAGGTCATTAGTAAGTAAGAGCATTATTAGGCGGATCGGTGATGGCAAATCTTCCTCAGTATGGCGAAACCCTTGGATCTTGATGTTATTCTGAGACCAGCGAGGGGAATTGAACCATGAATTTCCTGAATTTAACCTTTGATTAGTTTATTGATCCAATTTCTAGATTTGGTGAGAGATCCCTTTTGAGGTAATTCCTAATTTTAGAAAATGTTAAATGTTAAATTTGGAGATTATGAGACCAAGTTGATAATTCGGTGTTTCCAAAAAATTTATGGCATCTTCGGAATGTGAGAAATAAAAAATTATTTTCAAATTTTGATAAAGATCCTAGATACATTCTAAACAAGCGGAATTTAATGCGACTGAATGATATCACACGAACAAAAAATCTGCTCCTATCGCTCATGTTGGTCTTGTGGATTCATCCCGTGTTGGGGTGAGGTGGCCAGTCCAACTATGTCAAACCTGGCGTTAACTCACTATTAGTATTTTGTTGATGTGTTAATATTTTTATTATTTTAGTTTCTTAATTGAGACTTTTTAGTTTGTATTTCTTTTTAACTTTTCAAAGTACATATTATGAATTATTATTATTTGATTTAATAAAATATTCACCGGCTGATCTCCACATAAACAGCCATATATATAGCTATATATTATACGGTGGTTTCTTGTACATCTAGCATAGATTGTATTTTTGAACACTAGTTTTACTTTTAGCCATTTATTCTTTGTTCTACTTTTAAATCCTGATCATCAAGTCAAAAAATAACAACTTATATATTTGTTCACCAAACTATATTTTATTACTATTTTTAAATACATAATTAAATAAGTACACAAAATTATGGTTACAAAACTAAATATTATTTGTTTTTATAGAAAAAAATCTTGCAATATAGTGTGACTATAACATTGTATATAAATATATTATTATACAACTACATATCCCTAAAAATAATTATAACATTCTATATAAATATATAATTATACAATTATATATCTCTACATATTGAAAAAAGGAAAAATACTTATTTTTAAGATATTAGTTGATGTGTTATTTAAAAATTACTATTAACGTCATTGGAAAATTCAAAACAAAAACATTCACATTAAATACTTTGAGGATGTAATGGTAGGAAAATAATATGGTAAAACTAACTTATGGTTTTTTTGGTCAACTTTACTCATAGTCAAAACAAATCGAGTCTAAAAAAGGAATATTTTTTACAAATGCCTAATTCTTAGAAAAACTTCTAACATTGTGGGCTAGGTGATTAGCTTTGTGGTTCAATGCACGTGGGATCAGAACTATAAAGCAGAATATGAAAGAGCTTTGAATTTTTGAGAAGTCGTCGAGGTATGGTAGAAAAGCTGGTCAGGCATGAGGTTCCTTGATCATTTTTAGCAGCTCAGAGTAATCTATCATAAATTCAACCTCTAAAATCTGAAAAGAAATAAGGCAGATCATAGCCCAAAGAAGTTCTTCGAATTCCGAGCGCAGAAAAGATAGACTGTGTTTAATGCTCTGTGCTCCCAGATTGATTATATCACCGTCATCGGGAAAGCAATACCATCGCAAGCCAGTGAAGTGATCTGAGTCTTCCTGTAAGTTTCAACCATACATCTATAATCAGTGAACGTCAGTTGACTCCTAACAGTCTGGAGATTGTCTCAAAGGAGAGTCGTGGTCACAATGTTACAACTAGAAAAACCAAACTTTCCATGATGAGCCTTGGCCCATGTTTTTGCCTCCAATTCCGCCATTTGGACAATGTTGCGGGGATCTCTATCTTTATTTGAGAAAGTCTTATCATTTCTTGTCTTCCATAAGAACCATATAATCTATGGAAAACTTTGGTATTCTTCCGTCTTGGGTAATCTCCAGATCAATATTTGAAAATATTGAAGCACCCAAAATTTTTTAACATGTCGATATCTTGAATACAATCTAAACTTAAATTGTTGGAGGGCATTCCAAAAGGATGTGATTGACCACTTTCGCATTTATGCCACATTTATCGCATTGTTCATCATAATTTATGCCATGTGCAATAAGATTTGATTTGACCGCCAATTATCCTAATAAGGCTTGCGAAATGAAATGCTTAATTTTTTGTATTGCCTGTATTTTCCAGACCTGAAATTGTAAAATTTGTATGTTTGGACCAAAATAGCCCATCTGACTCAGAAATAGATTTCTGTGTGCCCAATATCCTGATTTGATGGTATAAAAACATGTCTTAGTAAAATGCCATTTAAGACAGTCTGTAGTCGGTCATCTTGGGATATGAATCCGTAGAATGAGATTTGCATCGCAGGGGACAAATAATTGGTTTATCAAGGTCTCCCTCCATAAACATGTATGTGAGCTATCAAGCCAAAACTTTTAAGTTCAGATAAAAATTTGGTGCGAAACCAACTGGTGGTCTAGTGATGTTATCCGGAATTTAAGGGACATACCAAACTCTTATTGTATCTCCATTGCCTACTCTTATTAACTTTTCATGACTAAAGCTCTAGCTGAAAGTATACTCTGCCAGTCAAAGGATGCTGAGTATAAACGTCGAGGGTTCATGGGATTAGAAACTACATAGTATCGGCCTTGGAGGATTTTAGATAAAAGAGAGTCTCAGATGATTTAGTAATCTCAAAATTTGTTTTGCTAGTAAAGCATAATTAAATTCCTCTATTGCTCGAAAGCCTAGACCACCTTCAGATTTATCCCTGCGTAATTTTTCCCATTTAACCAAGTGAATACCGTTTGAGGTACCAAATTTTGCCACCAAAAATTCACTTGGCTGCTAAATCTTGGAAGTGGCCTCCTTGAAAAATCGATAACAAGACATCACATATGAGAAAACTGATGTAAGCACAGATTTAATTAAGACCTCTTTTTCCCTTTTTGAAAGAAACTTTGTTGTCTAGGAGTTGATCCTTGCATTGATTATTTCAATAAAACAAAAACAAAAACTTTTGTTTTAGCGCCTTCTAAGAGTCCCTAAGTAGGTACACATACCTCCTAAGGTTTTGGTTCCTAAATTTTTGTTGATGCTCGAATTTGTCGATCTGATTTCACCAATATGCAAATAGAAAGTTTAAAAGAATTGTATTGTATTGATCAGATTTTTTTGTATCATTGGCTTTGTTCCTCCGTCATATTTATACACGGTCTTTCTCATTAATTACATTTGAATCATATAAATGTTGATTGAGTCCGACTTTCCTTTTATCGCTTCATTTCATTTACCCAGTCTGTTAATTCCGTAATTGATTCACGCGGTCAGCTTGTCAATCCTGCGATCTTCATCGATCACCTTGTGTGTTTACTTCAGCCTGACGAGTTCCTCTTTGCTCGTTCTGGGCCGGGCCTCGTGATGGGCCTTTCTTTATTCTGGCGGGCTTGCCCGTATTTGGGTATCACCAATTGGCCCCCAAATCTTTGTCAAATCTGCATGATTTGATAGAAGATTTTAGTTTCCTTTTTCCCGCAATTCCCCTTCTTCCTCGACCGTCCATCCACTTTTCTAGGTTTCTTTAAAAACCGCCTGCATACGTGGCCGAGCTCACGTACTTTAATGGTTCTCAAGGTAAGACTTTTCATATTTTCTTGTTTTTGCGTTATTCTTTTTTGTTATTATTCCTTTTCCTCCATAACTTCCATTCTTAACTGCTTCTTTTCTCTATCTTCTCTGCTATTTTCTCTCTCGTCTCTTCTTCTCTATTCTTTAACTTTTCTCATCTTATTTCTGATGGCTCCCCGTACTTCGATCGGTAACCCCCCTAAGTCTCGGTCCTCCGCCGGGTCTGAACGACCCTCGAAGAAAGATCATTCTCCTGCTGGCGCCTCTACCAGTTCTGCGTCCCGTCATCCTTACTTCTTGGTGGCTGACCTGGAGGCCTTCTGCGTCACTCATTAGGTGCCAGATGCTATCAATCTCCGGTTGCCTCCTACTTTTCTTCCGGGTTACGGCCTGATATTGTTTTCTTGTTTCGACAATTGCCATCTTCCTTTTCCTCTTCCTGAGCCGCTCTTGCTTCTTCTTAGTTCATTGTGACTTTCTTTTAAGCAAGTCGTCCCAAATTTGCTTTGTACCATCATTGCTTCTTTGGTTCTCGCTCGCGAAGTCGGCGAGACGCTGTCTCCAGGGGCATTCCTCCAACTTTTCTCTGTTCTCCGAGCTAGATCTCAGTCGTTTTTCTATGCTTACCCCAACCCGAACGCCAAGTTCCTTGACGGGCTAATGGTCCATCATATCGACTGGTCGGAGAAGTCCTTCTGCTTCAAACTCTGTCTAGAGTCAATTGGGACGTTTCCTCCTGATCAGTTTCTGGACTCTAGCAACTCTGCTTGTGGTCTGATTATGTTCTTTTATTGCTTGCAACGTTTTGCAATGTCGCGACGTAACTGACACTTTTCTTATTCGCAGTTTCCTTTGACCCCGTCCTTTCGCCTGAAGACTTGTCTACCTTAGTAGCGAAGTTCAAACTGATCGGCTACAATTGGGGGTCGTTTAACCGAGAGAGGGTTTGTTCTGCATTTTCATCGGTGATTCCTCTTGCTTACCCTATGGCTCAATCCCCTTCTCCTCGTCGTTCTAGTCGGGCTGGCTCTTCTGCGCGTGTTGGTTAGTTTTTTTTACGGAATGCCTTTCTCTTGATATTTCTGGCTAGTTCGGTTTAATCCTTTTTAGTTGCTATCCACTACTGGCTAAATTTTCATACTTTTTATATCTTTAGACTCACGTCGTCAATCTGGGGCATCTGCCCGTGATGACATGTTGAGCCATCATCAGGGCGGCGACTCTCTGGTGTCTCTGGCTCGTGATACTAACATTCCTCTTGATACAGCTGGATCGATCCCACCGGGTGAACCTCCTCTGGCACGCAGGAGCAGCAAGGAGCCAGTTCGTCTTCAGTCGACTCTTCCTCGTCCTTCGCTTTCTGGCAGCGAGCGCCCGACTAAGCAACCTCGCGATGTTCTAGGACCATCCTGTGGGAGTCCTCGCTATTCGTGGTCGTTCAACCATACCCGTGACCATCCGATCGTGGAGGATCTGGTTAAGTTGTCCGAGATTGTCCACCGCATGGTTCCTCGAGGTTATGGGCTTCCTTCCTTGGATTGCATGGCCTCTAAAGATTCATACATTGAGCTGGCGGGGTCTTTCGGAGCGGTAATTCTTGATCTTTATATCTGCGGAGATCCGCCGTGATGATTATATTCGTAACTTTCCCTCTCTTTTTTTAGTTTATGGGCGCGTCAAACAAGTTGATCAATGGTTTTGAGTCGGGCTCCTTGCTTACTGCGACTTCAAACTCGGCGGGCTTTTCTTCTCATGTTTTGTCAGATTAAGTGCGTGTCCTAAATGATGCGGTCGTAGCTCGAGAGACTGAGGTCGTCAAACTTCGAGCCGAGGTGGATAGCACGAAAAGGAATTTGGCTGCTACTCGCAAGGAGGCCGACTACGCTCTTAAGACGTTGGCCCTGGAGCGCCAACAATGGAAAATTTCTCACGGGAAGGCGGTTGATTGGGCCAAGCTGAAGTAGTCTAGTGCGTCGAGGAGGAATTTCAAGAAGTTCGTCGCCAGGGCTTGGAGTAAGTTTGACCGCCTGAGGAAGTTCGCCGATTATCAGGTCGTAAAGTCACAGGCAGAGCTTCGTTCCAGACTCCTTGAAGAGATAAAATCCAGGGGTTCCCTCTACTAACACTCTTACCTCGGGTGCTGAGAAGGATCGCCTGGCTCTAGAGGCTTATGAGGGCGGTGTGGATGACGTGTCTGACTTCGACTCCAGGCATGAGTACTTCCCTTCTGACTCCGATGAGGGTCCTGACACTGATGTGGATTGCGTCCCCCTTCCTTGCTTGGGTGCTTCCAGTGTTTCTTAGGAACAATTTCTTTCTACTCTTCTTTTTTATTGTTTGCTTCTTCTGTATTTTGGTTGTTGCTTAAACCTTTTTGTTATTTTGCTCTTGGGTTATCCAAATCTGGACTAGTGGGCGGTTTGCCCATTTATTGTTTGTTTTATCATTTAAAGCGTGCTTTTGTTATCTTTATACTTTTGCCTGGCCAGTTTTTCTTGTGGAGATCACCTTGTCTTTATCCACGAGATTATTATTTATTTGTTTGAATCTCCTTTGTCGTTTGCGCTTTATCCCGCTTGACGAATTTTGCGGGACGAATTTCGGAGTTCCCGGCTTAAGATGTTGGCTTTGGATAGTTTTCAGCCATGATGTTTTTGGTTTTCTCTTTGGAAGGAGCAGGGTAACTCTTAGTCATCCCGGCTTATGCGATCGAGCCCAACTTATTGTTAGCTCGCTTTGTCCTTTCTTCCTCAAAGAGATCCCAACCGCTCGTTTGAAATTAATCTCAACGGCTAGATCACTGGGGATTCGGTAACTACTGGTTTCCCCGGTTACAGGTTATCGCTCGTTTAATAACTTATCGCCTCCCTTGATTCGATTACTTTTAAGGCTTACTTTCTTTAACAGGTATTCTTCTTCTCCCTTTCCTGTTTAGACTTACTTCGTTTTACGATTTTTCAATCTTTCGCCGTATTTTTTGCTTTTTGTATGAGCATTTTCTATCGCTCTACTCTTTCGTCTAGAAACTTCATGGCTGCTGAATCTAGTGTTAGGCCTCTTACTTCTCGTTCTGCCTCTTCCGGGTACGCCAGCGACTCAAAAACTGTTTCCGATGTCCCTCAGAGGCAGCCGGTTAGAACTAGGGTTCCTGGCCGCAGAAAATTGCTAGGGTTGAGTGCTGTGCAACTCGACGAACTCCAGCGGTTCTACAATTTCCCTGAGGAAGTTGAGACTCGAGCGGTGGAAGAGGGTCAGACCCCTGAAGACGCCCCACCGGGGTGGCTCGGTGCTTACACCATTTATTTTTCTAAATGACACTCTGTTTCCCCATTCCTAGTTCTCTTTTTTTCAATTTTTCATTCTTTGAATCTCTCCTTTGGTCAAATGTGTCCACCATTTCTTCGTATCGTCCTTGCTCTTCTGGTTCGCGGTGCAGAGGTCAGAGTCTAATTGGGGCTTACGAGCTCCTCACATTTTACATTGTCAAACGGAACCGAAGTTCTAATACTGTGTATCTCTCAAATCGCGATTCCCGGAGGGTTCTCGATAGACTTCCCGGCAAAGACACACACTGGATGCCGAAATGTTTTTTCTTCAAGCTTTCCTCGCACTCGATTGGGGAGTTTGACCTCAGTTATATTCGCAATTGGAGAGATAAATCTGGTTAATCATATTTGTTTTATTTGCTTGTTTTCTTACCGTTAGTGTTTTCTTTTCTTACCCTTCTCCATTTTGCAGAGTATCCCTGCCCTGATCTTACTGAAGCCACATCTACTATTCTGGAAAAGTTGAGGGGCGGCAAGGTACATTGGGATTCCTTTTCTGTTGTTCGAATAAGACGCCATCTTACTTCCACGGCGCTCATTCCCGGTGATCCTGTTGGTAAGCTTTAGCTGTCTATTCCATTTTCGATTTCTCTTGTTTCCCGCTTCGTACGCATGCCTTTGTATTTTGATGCACTGCTAGGCAAACTTCTTGGTCTTCTATACGTGCCCACGCTTCCACAACTCCTAGTGCGCCTCGACGGTGTGAAATGCCTATTTTGACTCCTAAGAGGAAGAAGATCGTCATAGACGAGAAGTCTAGTCGGGATGATAGTTTCCGGCTTCAAGGCGTTGGTGCTTCCTCTCAAGCGCCGGTTTCTCACCCGACCTCCGACTCCGAGGTAAAACCTCTGGCGAAGCGTTCGCAACGCAATAGGCAGTCTGTGATTCTTGCCGTCTTCCCCTGGGTCCTACTACTCCCGGGCTGTACCTTTCTGAGAATCCGCTTGGGGTGGCCCCCTTTTTAAACCAAAATGAGGCCGCCTTTCTCGACCATATGTCTGAGCGGGGTAAATTTGAGGCTGCTCTTGCTTTGCAATCTCGGGTTCATGACCTTTCCTTTTTTTGTCTTCTGCTACGATTACTGTGGTCATAATATTGATTGTGGTTACTTCTTTCCTTTCCCCTTTTTTCTTTTTAGGTGACTGACGAGATGAAAAAATTTATCTTTACCCTGGAATCCAAGCTTATGGATTCTCTCTTGAGCAAGAAATTCGAGGACCTCCAGGCTCTGAACTCTAAGCTTGAGGAGGACCTCAAGATTGAGAGGGCGAAGAATAAGTCTCTCGGGGAGGAAATGAAGGTGCTCTCCTCGCGGCTTTCCGCCATCTCGGAAGAGAAAGAGCTGAAATGCCGAGAGGTCGAACTCTTGAGGTCTCGCAATAGCGACATCGCTACTTAGGTCCATATCTTGCAGGAAGATAGGAAGGCTCTCTATTCTTGCTGGCAGGATGTGATTGAGTAGGTTTCTAGGAAGTGGTCTCGTAAGGACGCGGAGTGGCAGGTGAGTCTTGACATTCGGGAGTTTGAGTCCAACCTTATGCTTATCGATGAGTTTGAGTCCGATAAATTTGATCCAGTGCAAGGGGATCAAAAGTAGGACCCGGTGCAAGGGGATCAAAAGTAGGACGCCCCCTTTTTGTATTTCCTTTCCTTTTCAGTTTGAACTTTTTATGTAATTATGACATTTGCTTACTATTGTTTTGCTTTCCCTGTTTAGAAAAGAAGATATTTTATTAGAAAGGGATGGACTCATCTATATACGAGCTGCCTATGTATTCCTCCATCGGAATCAAGCCCAAACGTAGTTTTCAGTTACAAATTTAGACATAATAATATTTTAAGTTCATTATATACCAAGGTCGTAGCTCCATTTTTCCTGTTAGGGGATTTCGCAGTCGGTAGACTCCGTTACTTAGCACGCTCAAGATTTGGTATGGCCCTTCCGAGTTTATTCCCAGCTTCCTGGCATTTAGCTCTTTTGTATTTTGGAATACTTTTCTGAGGACTAGGTCTCCTTCTTTGAACCGTCGTGTCCTTATTTTGGTGTTGTAAACTTTGCCACTACCTGCTGGTAATTCTGCGTTCCTAGGGCGGCTTGGTCGCGTTTCTCCAGAGCTTTGTATTTGTGTCGGGCTCGTCGATCATCCCCTTTCTTAAACTCGGGACGCTTAGTTTTGTTGGAACTAGCGCTTTGACCCCGTAAGTTAATGTGAATGGGCTTTCTTTAGTTGCTCTTCGCGGGGTAGTTCTGTATGCCCATAATACTGACTATAGTTCTTCTGACCAGTTTGATTTATTTGCATTTAGCCTTTTCTTCAAATTTGGAAGTATCTTCTTGTTGGTGGCCTCTGCTTGTCCGTTTCCCTGTGGGTACCGGGGCGTCGATGAGGTCAGTCGGGTTTCGAGTTCTTCGCATAGGCTTTTTACCTGTTATGAGCCGAGGTTTGTGCCATTATCGGTGACAATCTCTCCTGGGATTCCAAATATACACACGATATTTCTCCAGATGAATTCCCGGACTTGCGGCCCTGTTAATTGCTGGAATGGTTCTGCTTCTACCCATTTTGTGAAGTAATCGGTTGCGATAAGGACGAAACAAGATCGCTTCCTACCTGAGGGTTTTAGGTGCCCGACGACGTCCATGGCCGAGCGCATGAACGGGTATGGGATTACCATTTGCTTTTTGCTTGGAGTGTGTATGTAGGGTGCGTGATGCTGACATTTCTGGCATCGCTTTGAGTAGTCTTCGCTGTCCCTTATCATAGTTGGCCAGTAACAGCCCTGCCTTTTGATTTTGAACGCCAACGCTCGCCCGCCGCAGTGATTCCCGCAAACTCCTAAGTGTACCTCAGCCAATATCTGAGCTGCTTCGTCATGAGTTGGGCATAGGAGACATGGTCCCGCTATGCTTCTTTTGTAGAGTCGCTCATTTATAATGCAAAATTAGGCGCTCTACATTTTCAGTTTTCTTGCCTCCCTCCGATCTCGTGGGGTCATCCCGTGTGAGATGTACTGCATAATAGGAATCCACCAGTCTGGGTCCGCGATGATTCTGGCTTCGTGTCTTTGCGTGTCGTTATCCTCTTCTTGCTGCGTTACGGCTAACACTTCTCCTGCATTTCTATACTGGGCTTCTCCAGATACTCTACCTGGATCACTCTCCTTGTTAGAGGTTCCAACGTTGATGTGAGCGCTACCAGGGCGTCTGCCGCCGCATTTTCCGCCCAAGGTATTCTTTCCAGCTCTAATTTTTCAAATTGGTGCGTCGTATTCTTGACTAACTCCAGGAATGCGTTTATTCTGGCATCCTTTGCCTCGTATTCACCGTGATATTGGCTAGTAACCAATTGGGAATCACTATATGCTTGTAGATGTTTTACTCCCATCCCGGCTGCAATTCGTAGTCCTGTGAGTAGGGCTTCATATTCGGCCTCGTTGTTTGACGCTTGATAGCCTAATCTGCAGGAGTGCTCGATTAAATCCCCGCTGGATGAGGTAAATCTCAGTCCATACCCTAATCCGTTGTGAGAGGATGATCCGTCGATGTGTACCGTCCAAGGATTTTGGTCAATCCATGTTTTCCGTTCCTTTGTAGATTTCGACAACAAAGTCCGCGAGGACTTGTGACTTTATGCTCGTTCGAGGTCGATACTTGATGTTGTACTCACTGAGATCACCCATTTGACCAATCGTCCCGACTTGCTGGGGCTGTGGAGGATTGCGTGCAGTGGTTGATTCGTCATCACCACGATGGTATGCGACTGGAAGTAAGGACGTAGTTTCCTTGCAACAATTATCAGTGCGAGAGCTATCTTTTCTACTAGTGGGTATCGCTCCTCAGATTCTGATAAGGATTTATTTACATAATAAACTGGTTGCTGTTATCCAGCTTTTGATTGGACTAGGACCCCACTTACCGCTGTTACTGATACTGCAAGGTAGAGGTAGAGCTCTTCCCCTTCTTCTGGTTTTGCTAAGATCGGCGGTGTTGCTAGGTAGGTCTTCAGCTGCTCGAAGGCCTTTTGAAATTTATCATCCCATGTGAATTTCTTGTTGTCCTTGAGCAACTTGAAGAACGGCAGACATTTGCCAGTTGATCTTGACACAAATCAGTTGAGTGCCGCTATCCTTCCTGTCAGCTACTGGACTTCCTTCTTTATGCGAGGTGAACGTATATCAATTAATGCGTTTATCTGGCGTGGGTTGGCCTCTATCCCTCTTTTAGTTACTAGGTACCCCAGGAACTCACCGGATGATACTCCAAATGTGCACTTAGCCGGGTTGAGCTTCATTCCAAATTTGTTGAGGATATCGAAGCATCTCCGCAGCTGTTCGACGTGGTCCCTTGCATTGGCTGATTTGACCAACATGTCGTCAATGTATACTTCTATGGTTTTACCTAGTTCTTCCACGAACATGAAGTTCACCAACCGTTGGTATGTTGCTCCTGCATTTTTGAGTCCGAATGGCATTACGCGATAGCAGTAGGTCCCTTGTTTGGTTATGAATGATGTTTTTTCTTCGTCATCTGATAGCATGAATATTTGATTGTATTCCGAGAAGGCTTCCATGAATGACATCAATTGATTTCCCGCGGTCGATTCAACCACTCTGTCGATTTACGGGAGCGGGTAGCTATCCTTCGGGCGTGCTTTATTAAGGTTGGTGAAATCCACGCACACTCTCTATTTACCATTCTTTTTTTGCACTACTACTGGATTTTCCAGCCAGTCTGGGTACTTAACCTCTCTTATCGCCCCCATCTTCAGTAGTCTTTCTACTTCATCTCGGACTGCTTTGGCTTTACCAGGCCCGAGTTTTCTTTGCTTCTGTTTGATTGTTTTGTAAGTTTGGTCGACATTCAGCTCGTGTGTCGTTATCGACAGGTCGATTCCCTTCATATCTTGCGGGGTCTAGGCGAATGTCGTCATGTTTTCTTTGAGGAATCTCTCCAAGCCTTGACGGATCTCCGGATCTAAGTCTACTCCAATGGTTAGTTCTCGGTCGGGGTGATTTGAATCGATGTTTATCTTGATGATTCTTATTGCGTCAGGCCCTTGGTTGGTGAGTTCTCTCGCCCTTTGTCCGGCGGTGGGCGGTTCATCGGTTAATTGCTATAAAGCCTGATCCCGGGTTTGTTTAAAGTTTTCCTGGTAACATTGCCGTGACGCGGACTGGCTATTGTAAACGACGCCTTCGCTGTTGCTCGTCCGGAATTTAACGCATTGATGGTACGTCGAGGCTACTGCTTTCATGGCGTAGAGCCAGGGTCTTCCGAGGATCGCGTTAAAAGGCGCTGGTGCGTCCATTACTACGAATTTTGTCATCTTTCTGATTCTGGAGGCGATCACTGGTAGTTGAATCGTTCCCATTGTTGTTTTGGTGTTGCCGGAGAAAGCTGTTAAAGTTGTTTTTCCTCCAACTAGTTCGCTTTCCTCCAGGCCCATCCTTGTAAAGGCATCATAGAAAAGCAGATCAACGAAGCTGTCTGTGTCGACCAGGATCCTTGCCAATTCTACTCATCCTACGTCAAGTTTGATTATGAGCGTGTCGTTGTGAGGTTTGTCGAGATGCGTTGTTTCGCTTTCCTTGAAGGTTACTACTACCGAGTCATTTTTCCAATTTGTGCTCGAACTTGGAGGTCGCGTCTCTGCCTTCTATTGGTGTGCTTTTATGGAGTTAATCAAACTTCCACACAAGTTTGATCCTCCTATGATGACTGCGACTCGAGGTTTGGTAGTTGCTTTTTTATTTTCACCTACCTCCGAAGTCTCCTCTTCTTCGACGGAGTTTCTATCTCGCCTTTTCCGTTCACCATTGTTTTTCCATTCCTTTCTCATTCCTTCCTCCCATTTTTCTTCTTCCTTGAGCCATTTGACCACCTTGCATTCTTTCAGTGTGTGGCCGTGCGTCTGGTGGTAATCGCAGTATTTTGTCATATCTAGCGGTCTTGTGCTTCTGAATTTCCCGACTGAACACGAATGACGACTAGACTTGACCTTATCGTTCTGGTTGTTACTTTGGATTTTGCTTCTTGTTGAGTGTGCTATGGATGCGTCCTTATTTTCGAAGCGCTTCGCCGGTTCCTTGGGACGTCTGAGCTCGGACCTCCGCTCCTCCCAGTTGATAAAGTGAGTCGCTCTGTGAAGTGCTTCGTCTAGTGAGTTAGGAGGTCGGACTGTCAGATCTTGGCTAAAAGTCGAGGCTTGCCATATTCCTCTTTTTAGCGCAATTAAGGCCATGTCGTCAGGCATGTTAGCGCTTCTTGATTTCATTTCCTTGAAGCGGGCTATATAATCGCGAAGTGGCTCGAATTTAATATGAGTTAAGTTGAGCAGACTGTCGATAGTAGTGCAGTTCTTTATGAATACAGAGTAATGTTTTAAGAAAACCTCCACGAGCTGCTCGAACCCGTCTATGGATTCTTTAGGCAAGGTCGAGAACCAGTCCAGAGCCGGCCCAACTAAGTTTTCGGAAAAAAATCTGCAAAAACCTGCGTCCTTTTGGTCTCCTTCGAGGTGAGTCCTGTCAGCCGCCAGCCGGAATGACTTCAAGTGCGCTATAGGGTCCGTATTCCCCGAGTATTGTGGGAATTTTATCTTTCCCACATCACGGATGTGGGCCCCAGTTATTCTTCTCGTAAAGGGCGTATGTCGCGTTTGCTCAATCACGTACTGAATTTCAGGTGTCGTAGATATCATGTGGTGTAGCTCCGACCGAATGCTTGCGTATTCCAGCTATGTTTTCTTCATCATTCGTCGGATCTCGTATATTCCCAGGACAACGTCTTCCTGGTTTCTGCTCTGGGACCCACCGTCTGGCGAGGTAGTCCGTTGGATTTTGTTTCAAAGATCGCGTCATGCAGCTTCCGCCTAGGCCAGTCGGTCTTTTAAGGCCCTTACTTCGGCTAGGTTTGTCGGGGATTCTCCGCGTTCTTCTTCTTATGAGATGGTTTCGTCGTGTTGTTCCCGTACTAAAGGGTTGGCCCAGGTTACTGGTCTATTCGTTCTATCCCCTATTGCTGGTGCACGCGTCCCTCGCAAGATTCCGTTGGGATGCTCTCTGGGACAGTATCCTGCCCGACGGTGTTTCTAGAGTTTCTTGCCTCCGTGACCATTTCTTGTAGCTATTCGAGCTGTCTCCTGAATTCCTCCTCTTGTCGTTGGATTTGGAGGTGCAGCTCTTGATTTCTTAGCTCGCTCTGTCGCACGTGGTCCATTATCGTCGAGGCCATCTCTCTTAACTCCACAATCGTGCGAGATTGTCGCTGATACGTGGTTGTTTGGGACGGCTCCGTTGGGACAATGTTTCCAGAGTCATAGGTTACTTTGGATTCCCTGTGTTCCCTTGTTTGGTTTCCGGTGAGGTCCGCCGAAGTACCTATGTCTCTCATCTTCTGGTGTTAGGTTTCGACTTTCTGTTTGCTTTCGCTCGTGGAGACGCGGCTGTGTTAATCGATGTTCGTCCCCACAGACGGCGCCAAATTATTGATGCTCGAATTTGTTGATCCGATTTCAACAATATGCAAATAGAAAGTTTAAAAGAGTTGTATTGTATTGATCGGATTTTTTTCGTATCATTGGCTTTGTTCCTCCGTTATATTTATACACGATCTTTCTCATTAATTAAATTTGAATCATATAAATGTTGATTGAGTCCGACTTTCCTTTTATCGCTTTATTTCATTTACTCAGCCCGTTAATTCCGTAATTGATTCACGCGGTCAGCTCGTCAATCCTGCAATCTTCACCGATCACCTCGTGTGTTTACTTCAGCCCACCGAGTTCCTCTTCGCTTGTTCTGGGCCGGGCCTCGTAATGGGCCTTTCTTTATTCTGGTGGGCTTGCCTGTATTTGGGTATCACCAGTGATCCTGAATTTCATGTCACCAAACCATATCGACATCTTTTCCAAATCGGATTGATGATTTTGAAAAATTGATTTATTAGCCTAATACTTCCTCATTGTCTGTCAAAACTTGTAAACTTGTGGTTGATTCTTCTAAATTTGTCTTAGTGAAGATTATACTATCATCAGCAAATAAAAGATGAGAAACAACTAGACTAGTTCGTGAGATTGAGATTCGAGTCATCAATTTTTGGGACTCCGCCTGTTTTAGTTTAGCTATCAAGGCTTCGGTGCATAGTATAAAGAGATAAGGCGAAAGAGGGTCGCCTTGACGGAGATCTCTTTTAGGTGTAACACGACCCTTGGGTATCCCATTTATCAAGATAGAGTAGCGAATAGAGGACACATTATGCATAATTGCTTTAACCAGATTCCGCAAAAAAAAACCCATTCGATTGTGTAATATGCTTTACTCATGTCCATTATAATGGCCATGTAAGAACCTTTCTCTTTTTTATTTATCCTTAGTACATGAAAATCTCCTGAGCTATCAAGATATTATCCAAAATCAAATGTTCTGACACAAAAACGGATTGTGTATGAGAGACCAATTGGGGGGGAGATCCTTTTTAATCTCAAACACACGACTTTAGAAATAAACTTGTAAACCATGTTACAAAGGCTAATTTGTCTAAATTTCGTCATCTTTGTTGGTCTTGGTAATTTTGGGATTAAATAAATATTTATGAGATTTAAATGTTTTTGAATATCCCTATCGTAAGAAAATTGTTTACTATCCTCACTATGTCTTCCTTAATAACACGCCATGATTGTTGAAAGAAAAAAACTGTCATCCCATCTGGACCTGATGGTTTTCCAAGATCCATCATGAAAATCACTATCTTCACTTCCTCTTCTGTTGTATGGGCAAGCAATTGACGATTTTCTCTTCAGAGACAAGAGGTTTCATACCTTCAAGGGATTCTTTGAAATTAGTTGTGCCGTTGGAAGTGAATAAAGTGTCAAAATATTGTACTGCTTCAACTTCTAAATCCTCCTCCTCATTAGCCCATTTTTCTTGGTCATCAAAAAGTCCAATGATTCTGTTTTAGCTCGCCTTTGTTTAGTTTGAGCGTGAAAATATTTTGTATTCTTGTCTCTTTCTAGAAGCTACTTATTGCGGCTTTTTTGTTTCCAATATGTTTATTCTTTTTTGTAGGCTGAACATAGCTCATGAGCTACTTTCTAGATCTCCACACTAAGACATGAATGCATGAATCCACGTTTTTCATATCTTCAAGTTCATCTTTTAAGAGTTTCTATTCTTGCTTTCCTAGGGAGAATTTGTTTTTTCCTCCACCTCGAGATCTTGCACCGATAATTTGAAATCTTATCAAAAATATGATTCCCTCGCAAATTCACATACCGGGTCTAACCTTTTGCTATAGTTTTTTTTTTCAAAACATGGCTTGCCTAACCATGTTCTGTCAAGGTTGAAACATGGTATTCTCCTTATTACGCTATCACTCATTTATGTCATGGTTGGTCTATGATCCGAGCTAATCATTTTAAGGTAGACAATTTTGGAATTGGGAGAAGATAATGCCATTCTATTACCGAAAGCTTTGTCCAGCTTGCATATAATAATTTTGTTTTGTTTGACTCCTTTCCATGACCATATGTCTCCAACGCATGTAAATTCAATGAAAATACAATTAGGTAACATTGTGTTAAAAGGAATGAAGGAACTTAAACTACGTATACGACCTCATTTTTCTCATAGTGACTCTCCAATAATAAACCATGGTAATACTATGTAATAAACTAATAATCAATAAAATGAGTCTAATGGGTTTTGAGGGCGAAAACAAATTTGATAAACTCCTATCCTTGTTAATCTTTTCCATACTTGTTCTCTTAAATGGTATATAGGTTCTCCATAAATAAATAAAATAACATTTTCTTTCCTCTAAAGTCAAATGAGATATCGATAATATTTTGTTTTTGTTTATTAACCCAACATTAAAATGGTTTTCAAAAAATATATGGATTCTACTTTGATCATATTGTCCATTTGGAAATCACCTAATAAGCCTTCCATGTAGTCATTTCGTTTTTCTTTTCTTTTTTTTTTTGTCTCTATTAAGAATAAAAAATCAAAACCAACTAGTTTATAAATATACTTCAAATAATTAAGGAGATAGGACTCCCAATTCTAACTAACTTTAGAATTCGAAATTTAAGTTTTAATTTCAGCTGTTTACAACTTTCCATCATCAGAATTGGGCTGAGTAATCTATCTTTAATAAATATCTTTATGAGTAATCTATTTTAAATCAATATGGTGGAATTCTAGAATATCTTTATGAGTAATCTATTTTAATAAATTGAAAGTGTTCGAATCGACTTGACAAGTTGAACAACAGATATCTAAAGATTGATCAGATAAGCTAAGGAACATATCTCTGAGAATTGATCAGATAACTTGACGACCATATCACAGAAAACTGATCATGCATTAAGTGTGAGATTGAAGATGTGTGGATTCCAAGTCAAAAACAAGGAAGGAAATAAGACTAAGTCAAAGGATGAGCTGGAACGAAGACTTGCTGATCAAGATGAATGAAGACAGAGAGCTGTTATTAGAGAAACAACAGATCGTTGTCGAGCAGAAATGAAAACTTGACATATCGTGTGAGTTTCCATTTTAGAGAGATTTGGGGTAATTCTAGGGTTGTTGTACGCCTTATAAAAGGGCTAGGAGGGTTGGCGTGACCGCCTAACACTCTAGAACTATTGGGGGAGAGAATTAAGTTGAGGTTAAAAGAGAAGAAAAATCTTGTGAGCTTTGGTTGAGTGTTCATTCGTTTTGTATTGGTGAGAATTGTAACCAATAGGTGTAAGAATTTTGTAGAAAAGTTTATATCAATAAAACGAAGTGTGCGTTGGATCGGCGCGTTCCGATCAAATATTGAGTGTCTTGGTCTCTATACAATTTCAATTGGTATCAGAGCCGACTACCTAACTAAATCAGGTGAGATCCTGCGGAAAGTATAGAGAACAAGCATCAACTTGTGGCTGTGAGAGAACCATTGACGCTAGATCCGAACAACTATGGGCATTGGAAAGTTTAGATCAAGCAAATCATCAAAGGGATCGATGAAGAGGCTTGGGGAGCTGTCGAGGATGGATGGACACCACCAACTGTGAAAAATGGTGATGAATTTGTACCAAAATCAAGGAAGAATTGGACAGCTGGAGAGAAAGCTGAGTTAAAGTATAACTCCAAGG
This sequence comes from Lepidium aucheri, assembly GCA_900406435.1. Lineage (NCBI taxonomy): Eukaryota > Viridiplantae > Streptophyta > Magnoliopsida > Brassicales > Brassicaceae > Lepidium > Lepidium aucheri. The sequence goes on from OVBA01000224.1 coordinate 81,150, forward strand.
CCCTGTCGGCAATATTCAATACATTGGCACCAAATCAGTTTAATCTCGTTCAAGGGTGTACAACTACAAAAGAGGCATGGGACATCTTGCAGGTTTCATTTGAAGGAACCTCAAGCGTAAAGCAAACTAGGATTGATATGCTCGCCACTCGGTTTGAGGCTCTCACAATGGATGAACATGAGACAATACAATCTTTCAGTAGCAAGCTCAGCACCCTGTCACACGAAGCCCTGATATTGGGTAAAATCTATAAGGATAAGAAGCTGGTAAATAAGTTTCTGCATTGTCTTCCACCAAAGTTTCACGGACACAGATCTGCTCTCGATGTGACACAGAACTCAGACAACATGAGTTTTGCTCAAGTTGTGGGAATGATGCAGGCGTATGAAATTCAACTCAACAAAGGTATTGCTCTGTTGGCTGATGAAAAATCGAAACCATAGACAGTTAATCTGGAGGATCAAGTAGGGTTAATCGTGAAGAAATATCTCAGGAAATTTGAAAGGGGACAGAAAAAACACAATCACTTATCAGCCAGACAGACAGCTGACAAAGACCAACAGAAGTGTGACAAACAGTGTCTCGAGTGTCAAGGGTTTGGTCATTTCAAAACAAATTGTCTGACTATCAAAAGGAAGATGACACTTAAGTGTTTTGAGTGTCAAGGGTATGGTCATATGAAGTTGAAGTGCATCAGTACGTACAAACAAAAGGACAAGAATGCAATGGTTAGTTGGAGTGAAAGTAACACAGACGATTGGGATGACAACAATGTACTTGAATCTTACATGGGCAACTTTGGTATGATAG
>OVBA01000225.1:0-81842 GCA_900406435.1 Lepidium aucheri
CTCGACATTTCATGTCCAAACCTAAGCTAATTCATGTCCGAACCAAGCTCATCACATCGACCCGCTCAATTCCATCCGATCCAAACATTGTTGTCCGAACCGATTGGCGCGTGCGATCCACGCAGTTCGCACGGTCCGTTCCGACCATTCCGGTCCGTTCCGACAAGGCTGTCGGGTCCGACCGTTCCTGTCCGATCCGACTGTTCCTGTCTGATCCGACCAAGCTGTCCGATCCGACCAGACTGTCCGATCCGACCAGACTTGTCTGATCCGACCAAGCTGTCCGATCCGACCCGATCTGTCCGATCCGACCAGATCTGTCCGATCCGACCAAGCTGTCTGAAAATCCATTTTTGTCCTAAAAATCCTTCCTTAGCTTATTTTTCACGGTTTTTCATGCTCTTCTCATTCCTTAGGTTTCCAATGCCCATTCTCAACTCATCTAAACCAAATGCCCAAGTTTGGCTCGTCCGTACATACCGCACTCACGTACCACACCTCGTGTGTTTTCGAATTTACCGAGTGTGGGTATTACATTGACACTCAATGTACTTCAAGCAGTAAACACCGTAGTCTCCACTTCGTTTGTTCTGAGGAAGTGGTCCGTTTATCCGCTCATGTTTGAATGGTGTCAGTGGAAATTTGTATCTCTCACTAGCTGGAGCCAATTCATGTAAAATGTATGCCATCAACTCTGCAATTGGCTTGACAAGCACCTTAATGGCTGAGTCCTTGTAGAGATCAATATCAGAATCCCAAATTGTAATGTGTCTTTTTGGGATGGATATCATCAAGGCAATCCAATGATTGGTCCCAATGTGCAACGGTGCATAAATGTCTTCAACCTCAACTCCCCAGGTGTTCTTGCTTTAAAAATAATCAGGCTGCTCATGTGAGTAATAATCTAGTGTACCAGGCGGCAATCGCTTGCCTGTACCATCAGCGTTTGCTGGAGACTTTACAAAATTATATCTTTGAGTCCACATCATACCTAACACTGCATCAGCAAAGCAAATTCGAGTGGATCTAAACAACTCTGGGCGTTGAGCATATCGCCTCCTTAGTAGGTAGATCCCAGCATCAATGTGCTGCAAAAGAAATAAAAATCGTTAAACAATCGATATAAAAAAAATCAATCTGCTATAGATGTCTGCTACAGAAAATAAAGTCTGCTTTACCGTATCGCCCAGCAAGTCTTGCGGTGTTTGTAGGATATTATACCAATCACTTGAAGTCTTGGGGTGCTCACTTTTCTTCCGTTTTCTTTGATATCTGAAAACCAATCACAAATCATTACTTTCTTTTTAATTGTTCCAATCTTGAAGGTAGTAAAGGAGTGATCATATGGTCACTTACGGTTGCTGATCCAACCAGTCACGTAATTTAGTGGCTTTTTCAGGACAAATGGGCCCAAAGGGATCATATCCACCAGCTATCTTTTGTTGGATGATTTGTTTAACAGTGATGTTTCCTTGAATTGGGCTCAGCTGTATAGCAGCAAGCTTTTTCACTCTATAAGTCTTCTCACGTGCAATTTCTTGTACAATAGCTTTTTAATTTCGTCACAGCCTCTTCGATTGCTGACAGTCTCCCACCTAGTGAGTCTAAACCCTCCACCATTTTCTGTTCCCCACTACTAATCCTCTCCATCAACTGATCAACCATTTGTTTACAGCATTGTTCCATGAACTTTTTCACTCTAACAACAGATGAGTTATCACTCGTGGCCACATAAGATGGTGAAGCATGAGTACACATCTTTTTCCCTATAGGCACCTTTTCATCCTCCAAGCTCCTTTTTGGCCCACCACTACACTCTAGGACGTGTATACCCTCAGCTCTCCAATGAGATTTTCTCCAGATCCATATCAAAGGTTCAAACTCACCATACATAGCATTGACGATGTTGTCAGCCAATGGATCCTCGTCTTCATTGTCCCAATGTGGCCACATATCATCAAAAAATTTCTTAACAAAGTGGATCACCTCTGTCTGCATACAAACAAACAAGAGAAATATTAACAACATTAATAAACAACACATAAAAAACTAAAATACACAACATATTATAATACTTTTCTCAGCATGTTTTCCTTGACATATTTACGACCCTTACCACCTTTTTATGCCAGCATAGATGGAGTTGGGTTTTAGAAAGAGGATCAGAAAAATTGACTGCAAATTCTGGAAGAGCATAATACACCCACACTTGAAGAATCTGGAGGAACCCTTCAATGTAATAGCCCTTTGACGTAGGTACTCTTAATTTAACAGTCTCGATCAGGTTCTTGAATGCAACTCTCCCCCAAGGATAATTCTGGAAAGCCTCCAGATCCATGACCAATCGAGCCAGTTGAAGTCGTGTAGGCTTATCAGATTTCCTAGTTTCAATAAAAGGTTGCAAATATAGAAAGATAACCTAACCTTATACAATCTTCACGTGACCATTCTCTACAGCCACAACATAAGTTGGTCCCAAGTTCAAATCCACTCCCAACAGAGTCCAAAATCGTTCCATTTCTGCAGTAACATTAACTACTAGGGAGTCTAGGTCCTCAATGTACTCGCAGTTCAGCCCGGTGAGGAATTCAAACTCATTAAGAGAGAATCTTATTGGATACACACCAATAAGACTCCATATCTCATAAGCCTAGTGCAATGCAGCTGAAGGCAAAGCACATAGTGGACCAACCTGGACGCCCAACTAAAATCTTGTTCATAGAACTTGATCAAAACACCTTGTCTAGAATTTCGACGCTCTGTCCATTCATCCTCACCTTGGGCTTCAGAGAGTGCATGAAGCAACTAAGTTCTCCCACTGTGGTATCCTACACTCTTTGTGGGGTATGGGTCTTTACCTTTTGTGAACAACCTTGGAGGAAATTCTGGCGTAGCCATCTGCAAAGACAATGAAATTTAGAAAATTAATATACTATATAAAGAAGACTACTGGAACAAAAGAAGTCTACAAACAAAGTCAACTACTACAAAAGAAGTCTACCAAAGAAGTCTACTCCTACGGAAGAAGTCTACCAAAGAAGTCAACTCCTACGGAAGAAGTCTACTACTACGAAAGAAGTCTACTCCTACAGAAGAAGTCTACTCCTACAAAAGAAGTCTACTCCTACGGAAGAAGTCTAGATAAAACGAAGTCTACATAAAACGAAGTCTACTCAAAACAAAGTCTACTCAAAACACAGTCTACTCAAAACGAAGTCTACTCAAAACGAAGTCTACTCAAAACGAAGCCTACTCAAAACAAAGTCTACTCAAAACGAAGTCTACTCAAAACAAAGTCTTTTAATTAATTCTACTACAAAAACCACAAAAACCAAAAAAATACCAGGAAAATCCGTAAAATACGAAAATACAAACTAATACAATAAAATACAATAAAATCAGAAAAATACAAAAACACAGACTAAAAATACCGGATTAAAATACGGACTAAAAATACACGAAAATACATGTTAGAAAAAATTGTCGAAAATTACATGCTAGTATCCAGAACCTTCAGATCCAGATCCAGATCGGTTGGATTAGAACCTTTAGATCCAGAAACATATATGAAAAATAAAAGCATAAAAGAGAAGCACAAAAGAAAACTGAGAGAAGTAAATCTCCGAAGAAGAGGAGAACCGAACTGGATCGCCAGAGAAGAGGAGAACCAAACTGGATCGCCGGAGAAGAAGAGAACCGAGAGGAGAGTACGGTGGAGAGAGCTGAAAAAAAATCAAATAGAAACTGTTAGAAATTTCTGAGGAAGATGGAAAAGAGGCGAAAAAGAAATAGGACAGAGAGAGAGAGAGATTCACCGGGGAAGAGATGTCCATTGACGCCACCGGAGAAAGAGTGCTTGGCGAGAGAGGAATACGGAACTGCAAGAAAAAAGTTAAGAATAGTGATAAAAAGAAATCCGTGAAGGGTATGAAGAAAAGAGGCAAAATAGAGAGAGAGAGATTCACTGATGGCCGCCGGAGAAGAGAGCAACCGCCGGAGAAGAGAGCCGCAACCGGAGAAGAGTCCCAACGCAGAAAAGTAGATCTAGGGTTTGTGGTGGGGAACGATGGGTTTAGAGAGAAAAGGAGAAGACTTTTTTTTCGGCCGCCAAGGCTTTTGGCATGTTGTGGTAAAAATTTCGTTTATATAGTTAGGTTAAATTTATGGTACCCAATTACTTTACTTTCATAGTAGACTTCCCTTGAAGTGTACTCTAAACCCTAAACGCTAACAAGTATATTTCGATTGAAGTCTACGTTAGTAGTAGACTTTGCTTGAATGCTTTTTAGTAGACTTCTCTTGAAGTTTTCTCTATACCCTAAACCCTAAACCCTAAAACAAAAATCAAATAATTCTATGTAACCAAGGTCAAAATGAAAACGTATTTCAAAGATTTAACATTCCTAGTCTACTCAAGCTTTCACTCTTTTGTTAAAATTTAAATTTATAAAATTTCATATTACAAATCCACATGTTGCCAACATATCTCGTTAAAACCCTGAACCCTACACTCATAGTTTGTATGTGAACAATATGATTTGATCTTTGTTGGTTTTATTTCACCAAATTTTTGTGATATTTTATTTTTTACACTTCATAATTGTTTATCTTAAGGCTATTTAACTAAAAGTTCAATTTATTCAGAATTATTTTTAAAAAAATTTTAAATAATAATGTTAAGAAGTAAACTTCTCTTGAAGTATCTATTTTAGTAGTAGACTTCTCTTGAAGTCTTCTTAGTAGACTTCTCTTGATGTCTACTTGATACCCTAAACCCTAAACCATAAAACACAAATCAAATAATTCTATATAATACACCATGATCAAAATCAATACGTATTTCAAAGATTTAACATTCCTAATATACTCAAACTTTCACACTTTTCTTACAATTTAAATTTATAAAATCTTAAATTACAAATTCACATGATTATCGTCATATCTTGTTAAAACCTTAAACCCTAAACTCATAGTTTGTATGTGAACAATATGGTTTGATCTTTGTTGGTTTTATTTCACCAAGTTTTTGTGATATTTTATTTTTACACTTCATAATTGTTTATCTTAAGGTTATTTAGCAAAATTTTAACCATTTAATAATTATTTATTTTCTTAATTTTTAATCATAAAAATAATTAAGGAGTTGACTTCACGTGAAATCTACAATTATAGTAGACTTCTCTGATGTCTACATGGAAACTAGACTTCAAGAGAAGTCTACTTTTTACCTAGAGGGTATATATGTAATTGCGCATCTATTTTTTTTGTTTAGTCATGGAGGATAAAATAATAAATTCACTATCCTGATGGGTTACTTTTGCAATAAAATTCAAAAAAGGTTAGTTTTTGCATTTGATTTGAAATTTTGGGTTATATTTGCCATTACCCCTTTTATAAATTACATAAATTGATTTATAATTATAGAAACATATTTTAAAATTCTATAAATTAATTTAAATCAAATAAAATCATAACTAATATTCTAAGATACATAATATAATTGCAAAAATCTATATCTAAAAATTTAATAAATCTAAGAACGAAATCTAGATCCTTATTGTTCGAGCAGGAATTAGCACAAAATTATAAATCGAGCTCTGATTCAAAGAGAGCAAAGATTTGGGCAAGGTTTCTTATTGAGTAAGGAGAGAAGGGAACATACTTCTCGAGCTTGAGATGATCGGATTAGATTCGTATTGATTGAACTCCCACTGGCCCAAAAAGAGGATCTTCTTTTCAAGGACTTACACCTCTATTTATAGAACATAAAGGCGGTTACAACTTCTTAAAAATACGAAATATTACATTTGTCCAGATTTTAAAATATCTAGAAAGATTCTCGCTAGTTCATTGAAACTTTTCCTAATCCTAATAGGAATACTTCCTTTTCTCTTTGGTGACAGGTTGTGTGACTTTCTTTTTGTTCCGTCGATCTACGTAGGAGGAGTCTTTCTGAGTTAACAACCGAAAGTGAAGATGACTCCTAACCTAGACTATGACTTAATGGTTTCCGGGTACTGATTGTTCTCATAGACCAAAGTAGGATCTCATATCCACCTCCAACAATTGTCCCCCTCCCCAAACTCAAAAACTGTTGTTGAGTTTCTGAGTTGGTAAGTTACTTTTTTCTGGAATCTTCGATCCACTTGTCACGCGTTGATTGGGCAATTAGAGTGGTTTAATGGACTATCGACAAGTCATTTTTACGTGACGATTTGGTTTCCGGTCAAACCCCTATAAATACTTCCTTCTGTTTTCTCGTTTTTTCATCTGAGTTGTAAAAATAACTTCTCTCTATATCCTCTCTCCCTTTTCTTGTGTCGAGACATTTTTACTTTTTTTTTAATTGTTCTTTTTTAGTTCGTTCTGCCGAAAAGGGAATAGGATAGAATCAAGTTCCGAATCGGCATCCAAAAGTTCTCGAACTACTTCCTCCTCGTTAGCTGGAAGGATTGATAGTACAGAGGTTGGTCTCCTTGCTACACGTAGTAACGCTGAATAGGAATTGGCGGTTTCCGATGTAGACATCATTATTCCTATAAGATGTGATAGGTCAGGAGCCTCTCCTCATAATATCTCTATTACACCTTTTCCGGCCAGTCAGTTGGAAGCCTCTGACAGGTGGCTTGATTCTCTTGGCATTCGTCCCTCGGTAATTACTCGAGCAAAGCTGGAAAAGGTTTTTGAATCTTGTCTAGCGATGAAGAATTTTTCATCCAAATTCCCGGGCCCGAGGATAGACCATGGACCCCTCTGGATAGCTTTATTGCTGTATTGGATTGGTGATTCACAGATGCTATAATGTGGCTTTCTATCCTAGATATTTTTTCCAAGTACTGTCACGCTCAAGGCATCGCAATATCTCAACTAAGGATTTCTAGGATAATGAATATCATGGCTGCGGTAATCCTCGGACCTTAGCTAGGGGTTAATATTCCTAGGAACTTCTTCGAAGATACCTCGGTCTTTTGTCAGCACGAGCCTCCTAATAGATTGCTCTAGTATTTCTCCTATCAGGGTTCTAGTCAAATTCTTACTCCGGATCCATGTTGTGAGGATGATCCATCCACGAAAATTTTCCAAACTTGAGGAGATTCATCTGCTTCTAATGGTTCCAACTCAGGAGGATAGTTCTATTTAAAGTCCTCCAGAACTTGCGACTTGGCTCTGGTCCTTCCTTTGGATTCGACGTCATACTCGCTAAGTTATATGGGTCATCTAGTTAACCTTCTTGACTGATTTGGACTTTGCAGGATCGTTCGTAGCGGGTGATTAGTGAGTACGGTAACTGTTTGAGACTAAAAATATGGTTGTAACTTTCTTGTCGAGGTTACAACTGCCAAATCGAGTGTCTTTATCATTGAGTATCGGGATTAGGCTCCGTCGAGGGGTTTGCTTGTATAGAGAACCAGATGCTGAATTCCTCTATCATCTCACACAAGTACACTTCTTACTGTCGATGACAACACTGTGATGTACAAGTAAAGTGGCTCTCCATCTTTGAGTTTTGACAGAATCGGTGGAGTTGATAAATACTCTTTCAACTCAGAAAAGTTGCTTTCACACTCGTCGTCCCGTTTGAAGCTTTTATTTCCTTGTAAGAGTTGATAAAAAGGGAGACATTTGTCTGTTGACCGAGAGAGGAATCGGTTCAATATGGTAATTCATCTATCTAGTCTTTGGACTTCTCATTTGTTTCTTGGTGACGGTAGTTCCTGCACTGCCTTCACTTGTTTTGGGTTCGTTTCAATCCCCCTTTGGGTAACGATATAGCCAAGAAATTCTCCCGAAGTTACTCCAAAGGTGCATTTAGCTGGGTTGAGTTTCATCTTGTATTCTTTCAATATTTGAAACAAAGAGCTAGGTGATTGATATAATCTTAGGCTTTTTGATATTTGACTAGCATACCGACTATGTAGACCTCCATTGTTTGGCCGAGTTGCTCGGGAAAATTTTTGTTGACGAGTCGCTGATAAGTAGCTCCTGCATTCTATAGACCGAAGGGCATGCCTTTGTGTAATAGTATGTTCCTCGTTCGGTTATGAACAAATTTTTTTCCATATCGTCGAGGTGCATTCTGATCTGATTGTATCTTGAGAATGCATCCTTGAATGAGAGAAGTTCAATCCTTGTTTTGCTTCTACGACTTGATCGATGTTTGGTAAAGGAAAGCTATCGTTCAGACACGCCTTATTCAAGTCAGTGATGTCTACACAGACTCACCACTTTCTGTTTTTCTTTGGCACTACGACTGGGTTGGCTAACCATTTGGGGTGTTGTATTTTGACAATAGATCCCGTATCAGTAAGTTTTTTCGGCCCTAATTTTCGCCTTTTCTGCTTAATTGGCTTGTCAGTCAGATCGACATTCAATATGTGACTTGCTATTCTTGGATCGATTCCGAGCATATCCTTCGCCATCCAGGCAAACGTTTTAACATTCGACTCGAGAAGTTTGATCAACCCATCTCAAATCGGCTTGTTCAAGTAGACTCCGATGCTGACACACTTTTCCGAGTGAGCTGAGTCGATGTTGATGAGTTTAATTGTTGACTAATTTGGCTTCTCAGGAGCGGGTGCCCGAAAGTGGCTTTGCGACTTACTGATGCCATGATCATACAAGATTTGTTAAGCAGTTTCAACTCGGTGATGAAACATGTTCTTGACATATTCTAATCACCTTGCATTGTGTAAGTTCCTTTATCAATTGGAATTTTCACACATTGATGGTAGGTCGAAGTTATTGCCTTTATTGCATGGATCCAAGGTGTTCACAGGATCATGTTGTAAATAAGTGGTTTGTCGAGCACCAACAATTTTATCCACCTCGTGATTCTGGCTGCTCGAATTGATAGCTTGATATATCCTATCGCATGTATGGAGCTTCCATGAAATGCGGTCAAGATTCTGTTAACCGACTTGATCCTGAGATCTGGGAGTGGCATCTGGTCCAAAGTATTTTTAAAGATCAAATCGGCTGAGGTTTTGGTATCAATAAGTATCCAAGATATGTCACAATCGGAAACTCGGAGTCTGACAATTAACATGTCATTGTGCGGAAACCACACTCCTTCAAGATCCTCTGGGAAGAATGATATCTCCGAGTCGACTAGCTTAATTTTTCTTGATAGAGTCTTGTGTTTGAGGCTAACTGCGACTATTGGCTTTCGCTCTTTTTGATTGACCGTATAGTGGTATAAAAAGATTGGAGGCCTCCCATGATGATAGCTACTTCTACCCTTGGATCTTCCTGCTCGGGAATCTCTGTTCCATTTTTTTGCGTGCTTTGCGCTATCGTAGTAGTGTTGTTTTGAGTGGCCGACTTGCTGGCTGCCTTTTGTAACTTGGCCACCTTTGGTTTCTGCAATCGAAACCTCTGGGTTTCCTCGTCAGAGATGCTTAACTCGTCCCTGTTGAACGTTTTGGCGAGTAATTCCTGGAGCTGTTTACATTTTGAGGTCGAATGACTGGCCCGATCATTAAAGACGTAGTACTCATCTTGGTTGTAAGTATCATTCCATGGTTTTTTTCCTAGTCTGGCCGCTAGTACTCTTACTCGTCTCACCGAGTTGAATTGTTGCACTTGTGTTTGCTCTTCATTGATTTTTATGCTGTCTTGGTTCCTGGTATTCTTCTTTTGGTTCTTTTGCTTGAGAATTACATAGAACCTTTTGAGCTTCTGCGAGAATTTTCTTTTCTTTGATGTATTCTGCATGCCTTGCTGCTTTGTATAAGGCAGTGTTACTCTAGTTGGTTGGTTCACAAAGAGGTCTCGTTGCAGGGCCTCATCACTAACCATTCTGGTTCTCACTGCTTCGATGGCCATATAATTGCTGACTTTAGCTTTGGTTATTATTCTCTGGAAACACCCAAGGTACGACTTCAAAGTCTCCTCGACTCCTTGCTTCAAAGATCGCAGCTCAGATGTGTAAGTGTCTTGGTTAACGTATATTGCATAGAGTTTCATGAACAGCTCGACTAGTTGATTAAAGCCTTCAATCAACCCTGTCAGCAGCTTTGTAAACCATACTAGCGCGTCACCAGTCAATTTTTCAGTAAAAATTTGACAATATGCCGCATCTTCTTGATCCGAGTGGTAACTCGTACCTCTCATCATACCATTGAATGCACTCATGAACACTAGTGGATATGTTGTTCCGTCGTATGATGGCCAGTGAAGTCTTGGTCCTCGGTTTACCAGGATCCTTCCTAATCTCGGAGAGAACAGAGAGTTTTGAGCTTGGGCCAGGATACACCTAATCTCTACCGCCGAGCTAGTCGCATGATGGAATTGTGATCTCATCTTTTCCATCATCATGCAAAAATAGTCGCAGTGTCCATTGCTGCTATAGTCGGCTGTGTCAGAACCATCTAAGTTGGGATCTGGCTTTGTTCAGCAGTTTGGTATACTTACAGACTTGGAGTCTGATCAAACAGATTCCTCTGAACGCTGACGAGTACTTTGTCGCTCCGACAATTGTTTTGTGTGGGCTGCAAATTATCATAGCTAGTCCTGTCTCTTGCTTTGAGATGCTCAAATCGCTTAGTGTTTATCTTATCTGCTGCTTCTTGTAGTGCTAGGAGGTTTCGTATCATCACCTCGAGTGATGGCGGCTCTGTCGGAGGTCCTGAAAGCTCAGTAGCTTGCCGAGTTGGTTTGCGGTGGTTCTCTTGAGTCTGAACAGAGTTCAGATGTGATCCTTGAGCTAGATCTGTCTCCTCCTGAGTTGGATCAGGAGTTGTCCTCTCCAGGGAACAGATGGTAAAGTTGTTTCTTGATATTCTTGCATTTCAGGGATCTCTTTCTTCCCTTGGGCTAAGAAATCCAACGGAGTCTTCCCCACAGACGACACCAATCGTTCGAGCAGGAATTAGCGCCAACGTTCTTAATCGAGCTCTGATTCAAAGAAAGGGAAGATATGGGCAAGGTTTCTTGTTGACTTAGGATAGAAGGGAACATATTGCTCGAACTTGAGATGATCCGGTTAGATTCTTATTGATTGAACTCCTAGTGGCCCAAAAAGATGATCCTCTTTCAGTGACATCCACCTCTATTTATAGAACATAAAGGCGGTTACAACTCCTCGAAAATAGGAAAGATTACATTTGTTTGGATTTGTAAATATCTAGGAAGATTATCGCTACATCTTTGGAAGTTTATCTTATCCGAATAGGAAAACGTCCTTTTCTCTTTGGTGACAATTTGTCCAACTTTCTTCTCGTTCCGTCAATCTATTGAGGATGAGTCTTTTTGAGTTAACAACTGCAAGCCGAGATGACTCTTAGCCGAGTACTGATTTTTCTTGTGGACCGAAGTAGGATCTCGGATCCACCTCCAACACTTATGCCAAAATAAAAAAATTGTAACATCTAAATCTATATTGTTTCTTCGAAAATCTAACAAACTTATTACATAAATCTAAATCTAACTTACAAACCTTGGATCTAAGTAATGTCCTTCTAGATTTGATATTATCATAACAAAAATCCAGAAATCAGAGGTTAAAAGCCATATAAGCAGAGTGGAGAAGTAGAAAGTGGCTTACTAGAAGAAAAAGAGGCAGAGCAGTAGTGGTAGAGGTGAGAATAGAGCTCGACAGCGATCGGAGAAACGAGAATGAAGCTCAGTAGCAGCGGAATACGGCAGTGAGGAATAGAGAAGGAGAAGACACCTGACGGAGAGGAAGAGGAGAAGAAAGGACGCAAAGGAGAAAGAGAAGGATAGAGAAGAAGATAATCGAAAGAGAAGAAGAGCACAGAAGAAGCCAAGGAAAAAGAAGAAGGGAGAAGCAAGCTGTTGAGTCTTTTTGTTTTAATGAGGCAACGCAAATAGATCGCAAATTCGCAATGCCTCTGCGACAAAAATTAGGGTTTTCTGGTTTTCTCTTTTGCGAGGCCATTGCAAGGAATAGGCCTAACTCCTCGCAACAGCCTTGAAAATTGCACGGCCTCTGCGATGCATCTAGCATGTTCCTTTTAATGGCCTCACAAACTAGCTTAAACGAATATTACATGAGTTTTGTTTCTTAGATACGTGATTAAAAATACTTATACAAGATGTTCGGTATTGATTCCAAGAATTAAATGTAGTGAATCTAATTGATGATTGATAATCGTATATTCTTTTCCCCTTTGATTTGCACGTTCCCTGGTCATACAATAGACGGTATTGTGTTTGGGGTAAGGTTAGGGTTTAAAGTTTTTATGTTTATCGTTCTCCCTTTTGTGAGGCCATTGCGAGGAATAGGCCAAATTCCTCACAAAAACTGGCTTAAACAAACCTTACATGAGTTTTGTTCCTTAGATACGTGACTGAAAATACTTATACAAGATGTTCGGTATTGATTTCAAGAATTAAATGTGGTGAATGTAAGTAATGATGGGCTTCAATGGTTTTACAGTTTTGTGTTTGGGATAAGGTTGGGGTTTAATGGTTTTACGGTTTGAGTTTCTACTTTTGTGAGGCCACTGCATGGAATGGGCCAGATTCCTCGCAAAAGCCTCGGAAATTGCAAGGAATATGGATCATTCCTTGCAGTGGCCTCTCAAGACTGTTTTTTTTATTACATATAAGCTACATCAAAATACGTAAAAAACTTAATCTGATATATTTTCTAGAATTAGAATCCTGAATAATGTCTTCTACTTGAATACGCATTTTCATGTCTTGAATTATCCTGAATAATGTCTTCTACTTGTTGTTGTGCATGAATAATATCTTCTGTTGATTCGAAAGCTATATAAACTTTTGATGATCTTCCTTGTTGCACAGCCACATCTTTGACTTCCCCGACTATACGACCTCTTGGATTCACTTTTATAAAAGATAGCCACATCTTGCATTTTTGCCTTATACGAGGATAAGGAATAAAACACACTTGTTTCGCTTGAAATGTTAGAATAAAAGGGTCAAACTTGGAATATGTTTTGTTTGCATTTACATCAGATATGCCTAACCGGTTTATGCAGACTCCTCGATCTGGCGTTGTATTGTACCAATGAAATTGGAATATAATGCATCTCAATCCAATAATTTCAGGATATATGACTTCTATTGTTTTGTTCAAAATATCGTAGAAGTTGGTTTCACCTAGCACGTGGATTCCATAATTTACGATTGATCCATTGGAGCCATGTTTGTAAGTATGAAAAGTGTGTCCACGAGTAAAATAAATTAGAGTTATTATGATGCTTCCAACTGGTTCATCAACAATCTCGTGCAACCATAATGGCAAAGATTTGGCATCACATCCATTCTTCACCTACAAATTATGTACATTTTTAAACATTATATATGTGTTGTGATTTAATTTCGAAAAATATATATAGTTAATATTTACATTTACGTACATAGTATTTTAACCATCCAGTAAAATTACGTTCTTTGTACATGTCATATTCTGTTTCTGGTAAATCAGGGAAGGCTTCTCGTATCTGTCTGTCGAATTCACGTCAAATTAAGTAATATTGATATTGATCAATAAGAATATATGTATGTAAATGAATAAATTGATATATGTACCTCTCAAATGACATTATATCTTCATAGTTTTGCAGTATATAATTCTGAGTTGCACGACAATATGTGTGGTTTTCCTAGTACTCTTCCTTTAATTACCCACCAAGCCTTCCGATCTGAATGAAGATATATGGAACCGCACATGCATATAATAGTGCAACACCTCGATTTTCGTATCGTCCTACTTGGGTTCTTTTGGTTTTGATGGTTGGAGAGAAGTTTCTTCTGTCAAACTTCCTGCAACGTTCGATCCTTCTACTTTGTTTGATTTTTCACTTTTATTTTTACATGTCCCATGAATCGCTAAAACAGGTACATCCATCAAAATTGAATGGCGCCACGTCAAGAAAGAAGGCGGAAAGATTTTTTCCAAGTTACAAAGCAACACTGCAATATTAGTTTCTAAGTGAGTTATACCATTCTTTGTTAGTGTATGTGTACATAGATCACTGTAAAATGCTCTGATCCCTACAAAATTGATATTTACTATAATGAAACCACTTTTATAATTAATAGAATGAGAAAATATAAACTATATAACTTGTTACCTACAATTGATTCGTGGACAGTTGTCGGTTAAAGTTCAAGTAATGCAAAGGAAAGTAGTCGGTGCATGAAACTTAACATCTGAAGAAATTCAATTAAACAGTGTCCGTTTAGCCTCTTTGGACAACCAAAATATAGGAATCGGTTGTTTTCCATCTTATATAATATGTAATTCGGTCCTTTCATATATTTCGGCTAAGTCCAACCTTGCTTTGAAATTTTCTTTATTGTTTCCGTGAAAATTTTAAAATGGTGTTCATGGTGTTATCGAAAAATATATTAACGATGTGCATTGGATCAAGAATGTGTCGTAGTAAGAGATATTCCGAATATGGGAGTTCCCAAAAGATACTCTTCTTGTGCAAATTTTGAGAATCGGTATATCCACCATACATGTTTGTTGGAGTGTGCCAATTGCCCCAACGTTTACATATTTCCTGAGCACCATAATGATCAATCTGCTCCAACTAATCACTCTCTGACAGTGTGATGGGGATGAATACGCACAATCTTGTGTGTCTTGAGCAATTTCTTGTTCATTCGGTAGGGATGATGCATGGGGAGAAACCGATGATCACAATCAAACCAACACAATTTCTTACCATGTTTTAGTTGAAATGCATCAGACCATTCCATACAATATGGACAAGATAATCTTTCACGTTTCGTCCATCCAGATAACATTCCATACGCTGAAAAGTTACTGATCATCCACAATAAAACTGCATGCATCGTGAAATTTTGTTGCTACAAGTAATCGAATGTTTGAACACCTCCATACCATAACTGTTTCAGCTCGTGAATCAGAGGTTGCCGGAACACATCGAGGGAACACTTAGGATAACTAGGACCAGCTACTAGAATTGTCATAAACAAAAATTTGCTTTGCATGCACATATCCGGTGGAAGATTGTATGGCGTCAATATGACAAGCCATAGATAATATTATCTCCCAGACAAACCAAATGGACTAAATACATCAGTGCATAAACCAAGATAAACATTCCCAGAATCTTTAGAAAAGTTAGGATCGTCTGAAAGTTTTTCCAAGCCTTTGTATTAGACGGATGTGTAACCTCCCGATCATTTATTGTATGTTCTGCATGCCATATAATTGCCGATGATATCTTTTCCGATTGGTATAATCATTTCATTCTATCAATGATTTACAAGTACCACATACGTTTGTATGGGACACGAGTCCTTCCACCTATTGCTCGATATCTTGGCTTCCCACAGAATTGACATTCTTGCAACTTATCATCTTATTTCCAGAAAATCATGCAATTGTCAATGCATACATCAATCATTTCTGACGGTAATCGAAGACCTGCAACTAACTTCTCCTTTCCATAATAACTCCTAGAAAAATTATTATCTTCTGGCAAACACTCTTTTAACATATCTTCTAATTGATTCATACTTCTCTCAGTTATGTTTCCTACACTTTTAATAGACATCAACCTAGATGTTCATGACAGTTTAGATAGATCCTCCCTACATCCCTTTGCAGCATCTAGAATATCATAAAACTGTTTTGCTTCAGCGTTTGGTTCCTCAATATTATTTTCGATGACAACATGAGTATTACTATGATATGCATCTTTAACCATATCATAGGCATAAATTTATTATTTTCTTTGGGTATATGAGGAGATAAAAATGTGCATTAAATAAATTAGTAAGAATAATTACATGAATATTTAAGTCCGAACAAATCGAATCCAACAAAAATTTGTAAATTGTAATGTAGTGGTTAAGTAAGGGTCTTTACATTAAGTCTAAAGTCTAAGCTGTTTTGTCTTCGGAATATCTTGCAATTAATTCACTTGAATACGAAGAAGGCTTTTCACTTGAATCTCGTGGTTAAAAGATAATGTAATTCAATTGTTTATGATTATGTAAACTCTATTATAAGGAATAAATTGTTAAATAAACAAACAATTTTTTGCCATTCTACTTTGTGGTTTTGTTTTATGAGGATGTCTCAAATAAACTTAGCTAAGAAAAGTGCTGAATCACGATCACTTCTAAGGAGGATGAAGATCAAGATCCCCATCAACAATTCAGCCCTGTTAGCGAGAAGCTTCAAAGTTCTTATGGGTCGCTGCTTGAATCCAAAACGTCGACACATTCATCTTCCGAATCCCTCAGTTATGGAACATGGTAGGTCGAGTCAATGGGCTCAATTTGGGTAATGGGCGCTTCCAGTTTAAATTCCAAGAAGTCGAAGACTTGAAAACTATCCTCAACTATGGATTGAATAATTTTGATGGCTGGATGGTCACATATGAGCAGTGGAAAGCTCTAGCGGATGCATACTACCCAAACTCGATCAGTTTGTGGACCAGAATAATAGGTATTTCTTTTGAATATCGAGTGGAGGAGGTGTATCGGCTTGTGGCAGAATCAATTGGGTCCATAGTCCACATTGACGTGTCGAAGGGTAAAGTATTGATTCACTTCCCTTGCTTTAAACCTCTAATCTTCTCTTCTATTCTAGAATTTGAAGAAGGACAGGAGACTAAAATCATGTTCGAATACAAGAGACTACTAGGTTTCTACTCTCTCTATTACCGTACGACATATGAAGCTAGATGTTGTTACAGGCCAAACAGAGCTCATAAAGTGGTAAACTCCGACCTTTTACCAATTGTTACTAGTTCAGAAATTTTGCTTGGTTCTTCATCTAATAGGTCTGAGAAGAATGACAATGGAAACTTGATCATGGAGACTTTGTCTTCAAAAAAAGTGAGGCGGCCGCTGTTTCAAGATGAAGAAACACCCACGGAAGTCACTAATGACAATACTCAGCTTGCTGCTGCAGAAATCAGTACCAATGAGGCACTTGGTCCAGTTTCAGCGAATTCAAAGGACATAGAAGAGGCTGCCAATTCTGACACAGGTCTAGTCCATAGTATCCCATCTCTTATAGTGAATCATGTTGATGACAACAATGATACTGTGATGAAGGATGCTACTCTAGATCCTAACATAGAATCAGTTTTGGATGCCATGGCTTTTGAGGCTGCAGTGGCTAGTGCTCGAAACCTGGTTGATGTTGATATAGCTAGAATACATGAGGAATTTGCTAGAAAATTGAAGCAGTGTCAAGGAACAAAGCTCAGGAAACCTCCTTCAGGTCCGAGCAAGCCTCCAACTAGATCTTCTACACCTCTTTGTGGGGTGAATGTGAAGAAAATGATGGTTGTAGCGGCAATGTCCCCTCGTATCAAGTCTACGAACCACAAGACACAGGAGGGAAAGTCTAAGGAGTAAGATTAAGGCTTCACCAATTTTTCCATTAAATTTTATGTTATTTCAAACTTTATGTTGGAACTGCCAAGGAATTGGCAACAAAATTTCTATTAATTACCTTCGTAAAATTTGGAAGAAATTTCAACCAGATTTTGTATTTCTTTCTGAAACAAAAATACTTTCCTATTTATGGAAAAAATTCAATTACATTTGGGTTACAATTTGTTATCTAAGGTAGAACCATCAGGTTCAAGTGAAGGTTTAGCTTCGTTTTTTTTTTGTCAACTAGCCTAGTGGCTTTTAATTCCCCTCCTTATACTGCAGGTAGGGGGTTCGATCCCTGGTGCCTTGAGGATTTGTAAAATGATAACACCATTGGGCCACCTGTTCTCGGCAAGGTTTAGCTTTGTTTTATTCTGATAAAATCACCAATGATTAACCATGGATCATTTCTACTAATTCTCATTCTGGTTAATCTTTCCCATACATAATTCTCATTCTAATTCCTTCTTGACTTTTAACCAGATGAATCATGATTGCTGTCTAGTTGACTTTCCAAAACTAGGTAATTCCTTGTCTTGGTGAGGTGTTAAAAACAACGAAATAGTCCACTGTGTACTTGACAAAGCTAATGGTAATGGCAAATGGCATGACTTATTCCCAAAATTAGAAGTAGAATACTTAGATATGATAGGTTCTAATCATATACCTATTTTTAGGCAGATTCAATGATCATAATTTTAAACCCCACAAACAATTTATCTTTGACAAAAGATAGATTGGTAAAACTGGGTTTAAGGAAATAATCAAAAAGGTTGGAAAGTTCTACCCTGTTTGGTGGGTCACATTCATAGGAAAAATCAAAGCATGTCGTCGAGAAATTTATCACTGGAGAAGTAAGAATTTCCTATCAGGACGTCAGAAAATAGTTGATTTACAGAAAATTATAGAAGATTTTAAAACTGTAATACAAATAATACAGCAAAAATCTTAGAAGCCAATGCAAACCTCAAACATGAATATATTGAAGAGGAGGCTTATTGGAAACAAAAAAGTAGAAATAAATGGCTTCCGGAGGGTGGTGAAAATACTAGGTTCTTCCATGCCCAAACAACGTAACGAAGAGCATGTAACCGTATAATTGGACTAATGAAGGACAACGGGAAGTGGGTAACAGAGGAGGAGGAAATATTGAACGAGGCCTCATGCTACTTCTCCAAACTTTTCTCTAGTAATGGGAATAATACTATTTTACTGGATGAAATAGAGCCTAAGATAATGGACTCTGATAATCAATCCTTGATGAAATTGGCCACTGAAGATGAGGTCAAAACAGCCCTATTTTTTGATGGATCCAGGGACAACCTAGGCTCGGATGGTATGACTGTATTTTTTGCAGAAATCGTGGAACATTATTAAAGATGACTTAGTCTCCTTAGTTACTGATTTTTTCCGCCAAGGGTCCTTTGAACAAGGTTTGAATAAGACAAATATCTGCCTCATTCCAAAGATTTCAAGACCAACAAAATTGACGGAATTCCGACCTATTAGTCTTTGTAATGTTGGCTATAAAATAATTTCCAAAGTTTTGTGCCTTAGACTCAAAAGAGTTTTACCAAAACTAACGTCTGAAACCCAATCGGCTTTTGTCACTGGAAAACTTATTTCACACAATATTTTGATTGCTCAAGAGATCTTTCATGCTCTTAGAACCAATACAGCTCTGAAAGGTAAATTTATGGCCATAATAACAGGTATGAGCAAAGCCTATGACATAGTAGAATGGAATTTTGTTGCTAAGCTGATGTGTAAATTAGGATTTAGTGATAGTTGGACAAGATGTATTATGCACTGCATAACTAGTGTAGAATACTCGGTCCTTGTAAATGGGGTCCCTAGAGGGAGTATTATTCCACAACGGGGATTAAGGCAAGGATATCCCTTGCCATCCTATATTTTTAGACTATGCACGGAAGTTCTTATTTCCAGATTGAGACAAGCGGAACAACAAAAACTAACTCCAGGTATATCTATTGCAAGAGCAAGCCCAACTGTTTCTTATCTTTTGTTTGAGGGTGGTAGTTTGTTCTTTTGTAAAACTACCAAAGAAGAAACTATACACATCCTAAAGATACTAAAAGAGTATGAATCGGTTTCTGGTCAACAAATCAATTTTGACAAATCATCAATACAATTTGGACATTCTGTACCATCAAATTAAAAATTGGAGTTATATCAAATCCTTGGGATTACCAATGTAGGAGGTAAGGGCTCCTATCTAGGTCTTCCAGAAAATATAAGTGGGCCTAAAACAAAAAATTTTGCCTTTGTGCGAGAAAAACTTCAAGAAAGGATAAATAGTTTGGTCCTCTAAAGTTTTATCGAGAGCGGGTAAGGAGGTTTTGATTAAATCCGTCCTTACAGCATTACCAACATATGTGATGTCATGTTACCGTTTACCTAAGACTATTATAGTTAAGCTAAATTCAGCAATAGCAAAATTTTGGTGGTCAAATTCTAAAACCTCTAAAGGTATCCACTGGAAACAATGGAAAAATTGTGTAAACCAAAATCCGAAGGAGGTTTGGGTTTTAGAGCTTTAGAGGAATTTAACTCGGTACTTCCGGCCAAACACATGTGGTGTTTACTTGATGCCCCTGATTCACTATTTGAAAAATTAATGAAAGGGCGTTATTGCAAGGACCAATGTCCTTTAACAGCAAAACTAAATGCTACCTTCTCTTATTGTTGGCGCAGTATATCCTCGACCAGATCCTCAGTATCCAAAGGTATGATCAGGAAAATTGGTGATGATAAAAAATTTCATGTCTAGAAGAACCCATGGATTCCGGATACCATCCCCCGACCTGCATCCCCCAACCTAACTGTTGACCAATTCATTGATCAAAGGTAGGGATCCGGAAAAGAAATCTTAGTTCACCAGTATTTTGACCCTAGAGATGTCCAATTGATTCCGGATATTCTTATACCAAAGGAGGCAGAGACCAGATTACTGGGATGACATTTTATTAAAACAGGGCGATACTCTGTAAAGTCAGGCTATCAAACTAAGGAATTGTTTTCTTTATTAGAATTTGGACAATATGGGCCAAATCTTCAAGTTTAACATAATAATATTTGGAAACTTAATTGCCCAAATAAAGTCCAACATTTTATATGGCAAGCCTTATCTGGTTGTATTGCAGTAAAGCAGAATTTAATTCAAAGACGAATTAATGCGACACTCGATGTTCACGTTGTGGTACAGAGGGTGAAACCATAAATCATGTACTTTTTGAATGCCCACCAGCGGTTCAAACATGGGTGACTTCATGTATTCCTTCTGTGACAGATGTCTTTCCAGGATGTTCAATATGGTACAACCTTGATTACTTGTTCAGGCGGATACCAGATCAAGAAGAGATAAAGATTTTCTCCTGGATCATTTGGAACATTTGAAAAGCAAGAAACGATCATAGATTTTCAAATAGTGATACTGACCCTCGAAACATAATAATTCAGGCAGTAGCATACTATAAATAATGATTTATGGCTCGAAATGAACTCAAGGAATTTAAAACTCCCTTGATAGTTCAACCACCCTCAAGAAGTTGCTCACTGTCTATCCCATCCACATCTAATCAAAGTTTCACATGCTATAAATGTTCTGTGGACGCTTCCTAGAAGAGCTCAGACCTTCACACTGGTTTAGGTTGGTTCTGCTTTCCTTATTCAGTGGAAGGAGGACGCATGGGAGCTCAGGGTGTCAATCAGAGTCTTTATGCCCTTCACTCAGCGATCAAATTGTTCTTTGGGTAATGGAATCTCTCCTGGCGCTTCAAATCACAAAGGTAGAGATATCGGCAGACTGTGAGACGATTTTAAAGATAATTGATCATCCAGAGGAGTGGCCAGTTTTTCTTCCCTATCAGGAGGAGTTCTTACGATTAAGTTCTTTTTTTCTCCATCTCTCCCTCTTTGTTATTCCAAGGTCTTTAAATCATAAACATGATACTCTCGCTTGTCATATTAGAGAGACTGCTCTTGATTCATTGATGTAATCCTTGTTTTAACTCATGGTTCGTTTCTAATATAATTTGCCGTTGAAAAGACAATTTTTTTGTTCTTAATTTTTTTTGTCAACCCAATAGTAATATATTATCTCATCAGAATTTGTTATCGGTTACAATATTAGAACCATTAGCAGTCTCCCTTACATTACGAGCGAGAGAATCTGCTTTATGGTTCAAAAGACGAGGGATTACATGAAGCAAGAAAGATCGAAAAAGATAACTTAACCTTTTAAATTCATCCTGATAAGGTCTAAAATCCGGCCATTTTCTAGTAGAGAAGAATATCTTCAAAACAACTGCATAGTCAGTCGCTATCGCTACTTATGTCTGGTGGAGCGAAATAAAAGACTCCATAGCCCACAAAACCGCCTCAACCTCACAATGAAGAGTTGAGAGACTCTGTCGGACCCTTCGTGATTCCATACAAGCTCCCTTAAAAGAATCTGGGAACGAAACCCACCCAAGGCCGGAATTAAGATATAAAGCCTTCCAAGATCTGTCTACAAAGCACCAGAACCCTAAGAAACCAGGATTAGTAGTGGTTGGTCTTGTCGTTGCTGGCCAAACTGAGTAAGAAATTGAAAGAACTCGAATGATGCACAATTACATTTTTCTTTCTAGCAAAGACCTAGTTTGTGGCATCTACTTCTACCTCATGTATAGTATCCCTTGTGATAAGGTCCTCGTGGTGATTGTGGAGCGGAGAAGATCACGAGAAGACTTCAACGAGTCGATCCTCGTGACTTGGTTGACAAAGCGAACCGATGAAGAAGACTTCAATGAGTCGATCCTGCAATGGTTAGAGAATGACTTGCACAAAAGGTAGATGAACGCCACACAAATCGGTGATGAGATTCATGATAAGTTTGACCGATCTACTAGGACTCCTCACTAGTATAGATCTCGGCTCTTAGCTCTTGAATCCTCAAAGAGTTTGAGACGGCAAAGGTGTTTCTTGATAGAAATGATTAACTTTATTGATCATTGGTAAAAATTACAAGACCGCAAGGAATCTTATATATGGTTCATCAGTGGTGCCTTCAATGGGCGAACCAAGGAGCTGATTAAGCTCTACAATTAAATCAAATCACTAAAATGAAGGCTTGAGTGGCACAGCATTTTAGTGCCTTCAATGGGCGAACCAAGGAGCTGTTTAAACAAAGGATATGACAATTCAAAAATACTTTTAAAAAAACAAGCATAATAAACACTCACACGTCTTCTAAACATGGTAAGTAGTTGTTTCCGCGTGTTGTGTGGCTGGTAACTAACTCATGTTAGCGCCACCTGCATGAATGTTAGTTACATAACATAGACTTACCTTATTTGCACGGCTGGTGGTTGACTTGGTAGCCGTTTGCTTGCACGAGCCGGTGAGCACTTGGTCGGTCTATATGGCGAGTGTGATTAGTCCAAGTAGCTTGCTAACTCCGTGGTTGAATGTTTCTCTTAATGCACTTGTCTTGCATTTTGTACTTGGTCTCTCATGCAAGCTTGGGATCTCCATAGCTTCAAGTAGTAAGGTGTTGTGGTCGATGACCTCATCATTCCCTCCCGCTTGAAAAAGTTCCGTCTCTGGATCGGTGTCACTTGTTTCATACAAGGTTAGGTCTGAAATGTTAAAAACAGGATGTATCTTCATGTGCTCTGGGAGTTCAAGTCGGTAAGCATTGTTGTTGATGTGTTCGACTACTCGAAATGGTCCGGCGCGGTGCTAACTTCTTGTTCCGGTTTCGCTCCTTGGGAAACCTCTCGGTTCTTAGGTGCATCCATACCCAATCTCCTGGTTGGAATAGTGACTTCTTTGCGTCCTTTGTCCGCACGTGCTTTGATTTTGGCTGTCCGGGCATCAATGGTTTCCTTGACTTTCTCATGGAGCTTGCGGACATGCTCGACTTTGTTGTCTCCATCTTGGCTGATTTGTTCTGGTGGTGCCAATGGTTTGAGATTGATAGGAGACAACGGTTGAAAACCATAAACCACTTCGAATGGTGTTTGACCGGTTGTGGAGTGTACGGATCGGTTGTAGATGAATTCAATGTACGGTAAAGCTTCCACCCAATTCTTGATGTTCTGGCCGACCGAGGTTCTTAGCAACCTTCCAATCATCTGGTTGACTACTTTGGTTTGTCCTTCCGTTTGAGGGTGGCTGCTTGTAGAATAGAGAAGCTTGGTTCCTAGCTTTCGCCAAAGTGTTCGCCAAAAGTGTCCTAGAAACTTCGGGTCACGACCGATATTATGGTCCGTGGTAAGCCATGCAACCTCACCACCTCTTTGAAGAAAAGATTGGCAATTTGGGAGGCGTCATTTGTCTTGTCACAAGGGGTGAAATGCGCCATCTTGGAGAATCGATCCACAACCACAAATATGGAGTCTCGCCTTTGATGTTTGGTCAAACCTAATATAAAGTCCATAGAGATATCTACCTAAGGGGTGTTAGGGATAGGCAAAGGTAAATAATGACCGTGAGGATGTGACTTGGATTTGGCACTAAGGCATGTGGTGCACTTTTTACAATCCTGGAAGACATCTCTCTTCATGTGTGGCCAATAAAAGTGCTCCTTAAGCGTGCTCAATGTTTTCTTAACTCCAAAGTGGCCCATGAGTCCGCCTCCATGTGCTTCATCAACTAGTAATTCCCGGGTTGATCCTTGAGTAATACATAGCCTCTATTTTTTGAATATGAAGTTGTCTTGAATGTAGAAGTCGCCAAAAACACCTCGGCCACAAGCTTGATATATATCTTTGAAATCTGCATCACTAGCATATTGTGATTAAATAGTTTCAAATCTCAATACCTTAGCTTCCACGGTTGAGATTAAGGCGTGACGTCTTGACAAGGCATCCGCAACCACATTGTCTTTCCCTTTCTTGTATTTAATAATGTATGGAAATGTCTCAATGAACTCAAGCCAGCGTGCGTGCCTCTTCATTAGGTTGATTTGGCCGTTTATGTGTTCAAATTTCATGGTCGGTATGGATAAGAAAATCCTTAGCTAGCAAATAATGTTGCCAAGTTGCTAAAGACCAAACTAAGGCGCATAGTTCCTTGTCGTATGTCGGGTAGTTAAGCGTGGCTCCACTTAGTTTCTCATTAAAGTAAGCTACGGGCTTGTTCCCTTGAGTGAGCATGGCTCCAATTCCAAATTCTGATGCATCACATTCAAGCTCAAACGTTAGATCAAAATTTGGTAAAGATAATATTGTGGCTTGTGTAAGGTTATCCTTGAGTCGTTGGAAAGCTTTTTCTTGGATTTCTCCCCATTTGAAGGGTATATCCTTCTTGATAACCGCAGTGAGTGGGGCTACTATGGTGCTGAAATCTCGCACAAATATTCAATAGAAGATAGCTAATCCGTGAAAACTACAAACGTGTACAATGGTGGTCGAGATTGGCCATTCTTGGATGGCTTTGACCTTCTCTTGATCCACTCGTAGCCCTGTGGAACTAACAACAAAACCTAGAAATACTAACTCATTAGTACAAAAGACACACTTCTTAAGGTTAGCGTATAGACCTTCCTTGCGAAGTGTACTCAAGACCATCTCTAAATGTGAGTTCGGACAAGTTCTTGCTATAAATCAGGATATCATCAAAGTATACCACAACAAACTTTGAGATAAAAGTCAAAGAACCTGGTTCATAAGGCGCATGAATGTACTTGGATCGTTCATGAGTCCAAACGGCATGACAAGCCACTCGTATTGGTCTTGCTTGCTCTTGAAAGTGGTCTTCCATTCATCTCCTTCTCTCATTTGTACTTGGTGGTATTCGCTCTTCAAATCCACTTTTAAGAACATGACAGCTCCGGAAAGTTCGTCTAGCATGTTGTCTAGCCGTGGGATTGGATGACGGTATTTAACGGCGATGTTGTTTATTGCGCGGCAATCTACGCACATCCTCCAAGCTCCGTATTTATTTGATACTAACAACACAAGGACTGCACAAGGGCTGAGACTCTCCCTTATGTATCCTTTCTCCATTAGCTCGTGGATTTGCTTCTCAGGCTCGTGGGTCTCATCGGGATTCATGCGATAGGCGGGTCAGTTTGGTAACGGTGCACCGGGTACAAGATCAATCTGATGTTCAACTCCTCTAAGTGGTGGCAGGCCAGGTGGTATTTCTTCCGGAAAGACATCTTGAAATATTTCTAGAAGGGTCGCCACTTCCACGGGTAGTGTGGCGTTGAATGTACCTGCGACTAAGCACTCTTTGTAGACCATTAGTAGTACCGTACTACTACTAATTTCCTTAGAGACTGAATGAGAAGAGATATAAAGGTTGGAATGTTTAACCTCGGTCTCCTTAGCTTGTTTGCTTTGGGGTTTGCATACCTGAGCCGGTGATAAAGGGGCGAGTGTATACTTCTTCTTCTCGTGCACTAAGGTGTAGAGGTTGGTTAGGCCGTGATGTAGCACCTCTCTATCGTATTGCCATGGCCGATCAAGCAATATGTGACTAACTTCTATGGGGATCACATCACAAATCACTTGGCCACGGTATCGTCCAATGCTAAACGGTATGGTGACTTGCTCATCCACATTGACTTCGACTTTATTGTTTAGCCACCTAAGCTTGTACGGATGTGGATGCTTGGTTTGTGGTAGGTTGAGTTTTTCCACCATGTACCTGCTAGCAACATTGGCACACAAACCTCCATGAATTATTAGGTTACATACCTTTTCATGGACGGTGCACCGTGTGTGGACGATGTTTTCTCTTTGCATCTTGTCTTCTTCATCCACAATGGTGCTAAGTATGCGCGGATGAAAGGAGCATTCCCATGGTCCGGATATTCTACTTGCGGACTCAACTCCTCAAGTTCATCTTCCGGTTCATCTTGCGACTCATATCCACCATCGGCCGTTATGACCATGAGACGCTTGTTTGGACAGTCGCGGGCCATGTGTCCACTTCCTTGGCACCTGAAACAAGTAACATCATGAGTTCGCATAGTTTGAGGAGCTTTTGGTACCTTGTTGGTCTTGCTAGACTCCATGTCGGCTTCTTGAATCGAGATTCGATATCGACCTTCTTTTGGTTGGACTCGCTAGCCTTTGGCGCGGTCCATGAAAACTTAGGCCGTGTCGTGGTCTTCCTCTTGATATGTTGTTCTGCTTGGATTGCAAAGTGTAGAACGTCTTGGAGATCATGGTACGGGCTCCTCTTAACTTTGGCCGCAATCTGTTCTTGCGAGCCGTCAATGAATTGTATCATTAAGGCTTCTTCCGAGTCTTCTACTTCAAGCTGGTTCTTGAAAAGCTCAAACTCATCATAATACTCTTCTACGGTCTTGGTTCCTTGGACTAGCTTCCGGAACTTCTTTTGCAAGTCGTGGTGGTAATATGATGGCACATATCTAAGCTGCATAAGCCGTTTCATCTTGTCCCAACTAGCGATCTGCCCAAGCTGTAGGCGTCTTCGATCGGCTACTTCACGATCCCACCATCTTAAGGCTGCCTCCGTGACTTGGGCTGCATCAAAGGTGACCTTCCTTCGGTTGGAATACTCGTAACATTCAAAGAAGTTCTCAAGCCACCTTTCCTAATCTAGATACGCGTCGGGGTTAACTTGTCCGGCAAAGGTTGGTGCCATGAGTTTTGGATCCCCATAGCGGCCTACTCCTTCCGCATCTCGGTGGTTCAGCCAGTCTGGTTTTCACTCGTTTCACGGGTACGCTATGGTTCTTCTTCCTTCTTCCTCGTAGTCTCGAAAATGGCGCCGGTTTTGAGGGTACGGTCGTGGTTGAGCGTGTCGTGGATTGCGTGGTACGGGCTCTTCGTCTGAATCATACTCCATACGTTGTTCTTCCTCCGGGTCTGTGTGTCCACCTCGTGGCGGATTGGGCTCGGGAGTTTGTGTAGGAGTTCTGTTTCTCGGAACTTGATTTGTAGGTGTGGGCGTGCGTTCCAAAGTATCCATGCGAGCTGCCAGTGCGCTGTGTCTGGATGTTGATGAGGGCGTTAGTAAAACCCACTATTTCTTGAACGGCTGGCAGTGTTCCTTCTCGGTCCGACATTTTCCTCGCACACAAGACAACACAAATCAAACCGTTAATTAACTTTTGTTGGATCAGATATTAGAAGCAAAAATTTTAAATTAATTCTCACACAAGATTGAATCCGAAATTCTAATCCTTAATGATTTAATTTGCTTGATTCTAATCTTAATCAATGGTAAGATTCAGATTATGACCGAAAATTCAAAATAAGTGCAAAAAAGATTGTAACAAAATTATAGTAAATGTAATGAAAATTAAACTAAATGCAACGATCTTCTTTCCCTTTTTTGTACGGATCTTTTTTGGATTGAAACTAACAAAATTTGAAAATAAAAACTCGATTGAAACAAAAGAAATAAGAAAGAAAATGATCAAAACGAAATTAAATGATAAAGAAAAGTTGGCTACGATACAGATTTACCGGTGAACCTGGCTCTGATACCAGATGATAGGTTCCTCGTGGTGATTGTTGAGCGGAAAATATCATGAGAACACTTCAAAGAGTCGATCCTCGTAACTTGGTTTACAAATGGAACCCATGAAGAAGACTTCAATGCGTCGATCCTTCAACGGCTAGAGAATGACTTGCGGAAAAGTAGATGAATGCCACACGAATTGGTGATGAGATTCGTGATAAGTTCGACATATTTACTAGGACTCCTCACTAGAGTAGATCTCGGCTCTTAATTCTTGAATCCTCAAAGAGTTGGAGACGGCAAAGGTGTTTTCTTGAGAGAAACGATTAACTTTATTGATCATTTGTAAAATCACAAGACCGCAAGGAACCTTATATATGGTTCATCGGTGGTGCCTTCAATGAGTGAATCAAAGAGCTGATTAAGCACTACAATTAAATCAAATCACTAAAATAAAGGCTTGAGCGGCGCAGCACTCATTAAACAAAAGATATGACAATTCAAAAATACATTAAAAACAAATCAAGCATAATAAACACTCACACGTCTTCTAGGCATGGTAAGTAGTTGTTTCTGCGTGTTGTGTGGCCGGTAACTAACTCATGTTGGCGCCACTTGCATGAATGTTAGTTACATAACATAGACTTACCTTATTTGCACGGTTGGTCGTTGAGTTGGTAGACATTTTCTTACACAAGCCGGTGAGCACTTGGTCGGTCTCTATGGCGGGTGTGATGAGTCCAAGTAACTTGCTAAGTCCGTGGTTGAATATACCTCTTAATGCACTTGTCTTGCACCTTGTACTTTGTCCCTAATGCAAACTTGGAATCTTCATAGCTTCAAGTAGTAAGGTGTTATGGTCGCTGACCTCATCACCTTGGATCAATATTTTTATCTGCAAAACAATTTTCATTTCGAGCTTTCCATAAGTGTCATATGAGCCATGGAAAGTTCTTAATTATGTCATCATTAGGGATGCGCCAGAAAAGATGATCTAGGTTAGATTAAGATGATCTAGTTTTGTTCTTAATTAAGATGTATATTTTAGTTTAGATGTAATTTATTTTGTATTTGTGGTTTTAAATTGAAGATAATAATTTAAATAAGTTGATGATGGCAAGTGGCATTTATCCTAGTGGCAGGGGGTAAGTCTACTAAAGGTTGTCGCACTTGTATGTTTCGGGATCAAGTCCCGCCGCCTGCATTATGTAAGAACTTTGGCTAATGGGCCGACCAGTTGTGGCCAAATGTTGACAAAAAAAAGCTAATGATGTAGCACTCTAAGAAAAGAACAATATTCTTCTTTATATATATACTAGATATAGACCCGTGTGATGCACGATTATTTTTTATAAAAAAAACTTAATATGTATGATATTTAAAACCGTATTTCTGAAAATTATATGTTTTTTTCAAAAAATATTATATGTTGGAATTACATATCTTAGTTTAGACCAATAAATGATTGTAATTTCTTTTAGTTATAAAATTTATTTTAAATTATTTCATAGACAATAACGTACACTAAATCAAAAATTTTTACTTTATTTTATGAGAATTGTTAAGGTTAAAATTAAAATTAATAATTTCACTATCCTATAATCTTTATTAAATTAATTTTAACTTTAACTTGACACGTAGAATAATTATATTAATTAGTAACTTTGGAAACTCAACTTTATAGATTTTAGTATTTGATTTTATCTTTTTATCATAAAATATAAATACAGAATAATTTTTGATCATTGGATTTAACACATGAACAATCTTTTTGATTAGTAAGTAGTAACTATTGAAATTCAACTTTATAGATATTATAATTTGATTTTATTATATTTAATCAAATATAAATACTAAATAATTTTTGATTATTCAATTTAACATGTGGAATAATCTCATTGATTAATAATTTTGAAATTCAACAGTATAGCAAATTTTGATTTTATCATTTTTCCTATAAAAATATAAACACAATATAATTTTGTTCTTTGGATTTGACATATGGAACAGTCCCATTGATTAATAACTTTTGAACCCAATTTTATATAATAGAATTAAGATTTAGTTTTATATTTTATTTAATAAAATATAAATACAAAGTAATTTTTGATCGTTAGATTTGACATTTGTAACAATCCTGTTGAATACTAACTTTTGAAACCAAACTTTATATAATAAGATTAGGAATTGATTTTATCTTTTACTTATTAACATATAAATACAGATTAATTTTCGATCGTTAGATTTAACACTTGGAACAATCTTGTTGGCTACTAACCTTTGAAACCCAACTTTATAAAATAGGATTAGGAATTGATTTTATTTTTATTTAACAAAATATAAATATAAATAATTTTTGATCGTTGGATTTGACACATAGAACAATCATGTTGATTACTAACAATTAAAACCCAACTTTACATAATAGAATTAATAAAATATAAATAAAAAGTAATTTTTGATCATTATATTTGACATTTGGAAAAATCTCGTTGACTACTAACTTTTGAGACCCAACTTTATATAATAAGATTAGGAATTGATTTTATCTTTTACTAAAAATATATATACAGAATAATTTTTCATTGTTGGATTTGACACTGGAACAATCCGTTGGCTACTGACTTTTGAAACCCAACATTATATAATAGGATTAGAAATTGAATTTATCTTTTATTTAATGAAATATAAATAAAGAATAAATTTTGATCTGTTATATTAAATTAGTAATAGAACGAAAAAAAAAGTGGATCACACCAACCAAGAAAAAGTTTTTTGTTTTGGTGCGGCCAACCTTCTGTAAGTTCCTGGATAATCGTTCCCGGATAATGCCTAATCTAAACCAGCCCATTATTTATATGATTCCGTATGCCAACCATTAAACACGTTTTATTGGGATGGGGCAGCAAGCAATGGATACCCGTTCCCCACCAGAGCCTGCAGTTGGTAGGCCAAATCCCTCTTAGACACGTGGAACAATCTCGTTGACTACTAACTTTTGAAACCCAACTTTATATAATAGGATATATTTTTCATTTTTTTATAAATATTTTTAATGTAATATTTTTGTATATAATAAGATTAGCAATGAAAATTAATTTTTTTAGAATTAAATTTTTAACAATTAATATTTCCGATTTCCTTGTTGATTAAGATTACTTTTTAGGTTAGAAATTCTTTTTAAATTACTCTAAGCTAAAAATTGAAAAAAATCTATTTAAAGATATATTTTATATATTTTTAAAAAATATATAAATATAGGAAAATTTATGATCATTGGATTTTGACTCGTGGAATCATCTCGTTAATGAGTAGCTTTGAAACCTTACTTTATATAATAGGATTTATTTTTTTGTTTTTATAAATTTATTTTAATATAAAATTACTTTTATATAATAAGATTAGTAATGAAAATTACTTTTGTTAGTATCAGTTTTTTAACAATTAGTATTCTCGATTTTTTTTATTAAGATTTCTTTTTAGGTTAGAAATTATTGTTAGACTAAGATAAGCTAAATATTAAGAATATATATATAGAGATTTATTTTATCTATTTTAAAAAAATAGACTAATACAGATAAATTTCTGATCGTTGATTTTGACAGGTGGAATCATCCTGATAATAAGTAACTTTGAAACCTTTTTTATATAATGGGATGGTAATATTCATTGTAATAATATTAAAATAAGTTAAAATAAAATAATGATATACTAAAGTTATAGTGTTTACCTTTTTTGCTAGTTTGCTTTGATTGAGTTGGATGTAAACGGGAGATAAATAATTATGTTGAAAAGAGCATGAAAAGTTTGAGAGAATTGATAAAATCGTCTATGTGTTTATGTATATATAACACAATTCCCTTTTAGATTAGGATTATGAATATAAAATCATTTTTAGATTGGGATCATGTATACATAGTTATTTAGGAAATATTTAGATAATTATATTCCATTGGAATTAGGATCAAACATAATTATTTTGTGATAAAACTAAATATTAAAAAATCTATTTAAAAAATATTTTTTATCTTTTTAAATTAAATAAATACAGAAAAAATTCTGATCGTTGGATTTTGACACGTGGAATCATACTGGAAAACAGTAATTTTGAGATCCAACTTTATATAATAGGATAATAGGATTATAATATTCATGTTAATAATATTAAAATAAATTAAAATAAATAATTATACATTAAAGTAAAGTGTTTATCTTTTTTGCTTGTTTGCCTTGATTGTGTTTGATGTAAATGGATGATAAATAATTATGTTGAATAGAGCTTGAATAAGATTGAGTGAATTGAAAAAATTATCTATGTGTTTATGTATATATAACAATTGATATTCACATTTCTTTTAAAATTAGAATAATGAATATAAAATTCTTTTCACATTGGGATCATGTATATGTTGAAGGTGGATCCAAGATTCTACTCTGGTCCACTGAAAACAACGAGTCGAATATAAAAGAATCACCTGGTTGTAAGTACTAAGTCTTCAACTCAAATAAAATGTTCGACTCGGCAAAATGTCTCATCTTGGAAGGTTCCACGAACCTGAAGGGAAGTCGGATGACACATCAGCACTCAATAAATAGAAATTTTCCTGTTCCGGCATGGAAAACTTCCACAAACCTAGCATGAGTCTTAACAGATTCAATCTTATCAACAAGATTTGTAAATCTTCCTTTATTTTCTACACAAGTAAACCGTCTCTATAACTATAAATATAGACACAATCCTTCCAAAAGGGGGATCTTTTTTTGGGCATTCAAAGTTTAATAAGAACATCAATTCGACATTCACCTATCTTGTTTCTCAGCTAACTAAGTTCTTACTCTCGTTCAAATCGACAAGTTTCCTTGCCCATTCTCTCCCACTCTATTAATCTGGAACCACCGTTTTTGTACTTGTTGTGCTGAAACCAAATCCAACATTGGCGCCGTCTGTGGGGCCGATATCGAAGGACATCTTCACAAAGGTAAGACGAAACTCTGAGGATAAGAACATAGTGGAAGGAGAACTCACCATCAACTCACCACAAAGGAGGGAAACTCTCCCTCAGGAACACATCGATCCAATGGATGGATCAACCATGTATACAACTCAGACTCAGAAAGAGAGTCGACAAGAAACTCAGGAGGATGAAGATCTTCCACCGCCACCATCGGGGTCACCAACACTCGGAACTTTCGTGCATAACATGATCGCCATGATGAAGCTTCTGATCGAAGAAAAGTTGAGAGGTTCGATTGGCTCCAATCTTGTTTGAATGAGAGTAGTCTCCCGAATACGCAAGTCGGCCGGCCATGCCCAGAGGCATTGGCTAGTGTTCAGAGAACACTATTCCGAGACTTTCCAAGTCCACAACCAGTCACCAGCTCGGTACAGGATCACTCTGTCGTACCAAACACTCAAGACCGCATAGCCAAGTAAATTTGGATGATACGACCATATTGAAGATGATGAATGACATAAAGCCTAAATTCCATCAAGCTATCAGCTCGGCAGCCAAAATAGGAAGGATCCTAGCTCAGGCGCAAAACTTGCCATTAGCACCGCGACTACAGAGAGTCTCAGTAAACAGAGGGTTGAGGCTCCGATGCCCTTCTTACGATGGAAAGTCGTATCCTGTAGAGTTTATGAGCGCCCTCAACGTCATGATGAACGGTATCAACTACACCGTAGACAACGAAGACGCAGCTTACTACCAGCACTTTGCAAAAAGTTTAATCGGGGATGCCTTGGTATCGTTCACCAAGCTTCCTTCTGGGTAAATTGAAAGCTTCAATCAGCACGCCAAGTTGTTTATGAAGCAATATGCTTTGTTTGTCAATCAGGACACCTCAACCATCGAACTGAGATCTTTGAGGCAAGGCTTTGATGAACCCTTGAAGTCATACCTCGGATGCTTCAAGAAGATACTGACAAAAGCCAAAGTCAGTGACGACATGGCTATCGAAGTCCTCCGAACTGGATTGGTGACTGGTGAGGCGCTTAAATGGGACCTTTTCATCAATAGGTCCAATAAAATTTCTGACGCCCTATGTAGGGCAGAAAGACATGTAGAATACGTAGAGGAAAAACAAATCCTCTCACAAAACCAAAGTGTGCAGCAGAATACGGTAGCTAAGGAGCAAAAAAAAGTACATTAGGAGCCTAGACGGCATAGTACAGGCAAAGCAAACTCGGCAACTGCTTTCCGAGTCGGGGAGAATAACAGCCCCCACGAGAAATCATTCAGTAACACCTATAACCGGAATGAGTAGTGTGTGTTCCACAAGAAAGCAGGCCATTCGACAGCAAAGTGCAAACAGCTGTAAGAATTCCTTGCTGAGAATTTCAGTAAACGAGAATTTGAGGTCTCAGAAGAAGAAACCCAAAAGTACAAAGCACAGCAGCGGAAAGAAGCTGAGCAACAAGAAGTCACTTCAAATCGGCAAGTGCGAAGGCTGGCGTTTCAGAATTAACAAAGCAGCAAAAGCCAGAAGGAGACAATGACGGATCTGGCAATCCATGAGTTGTTGTCGGTGTAATCATGGACATATTACAATTTTGTGATGACACTATTCGCTCAATCAAGAAATATGCGCGAAAGGTAGTTGCCTCAGTCAACGAGGACCATGCCCGAGAATGTATGCACTTCGTGGATTCGGTGATCACTTTCACCGCCGAAGACATCAAAGGAGTTAGCTTCCCACATAATGATCCCATAGTCGTCAAACGCCGAGTTGCTGATTGTGATGTTTCACAAATTCTCATCGATACTGAGAGTTCTCATATTCAAAGAAACTCTTGACAAGAGGACACTGCCAGATGTCCAGCTTAAACATGTGGACAGTGCTAGGTTTTAAGCAATTTGACAATTATCAGTTGACTAATCTAGCAAAACCCTAAGCCCTAGGTCTTGTATTAACTTAATTGAATCTGATAAATAGAGAACTCGATTATACCTGAAGTTTGGTTAGTGCAGCGGAGATAAGATCAGGTATAAGATCAGCAAGTTCTCCAAGTGTTGCACCTCTATTGATAGTCCACACGCACGCAAGTTGGAGAGAAGTCTGCTAGAACTTTGTGTGCAATTATCCAAGAGATTTGACTTGTGCAATGAGCGACTAGGGTTTCGGATATCAATAAACTCGTGCCTTATATCAATATATATAGGGAGTTTAAGTTAACCCAATTAATTCCTAGCTGAACTAGAATTAATTTAGGTCCGGCCCAAAACACCTAATTAATTCCTAGCTGAACTAGAGTTAATTTAGGCCCGGCCCAAATCACCTAATTAATTCCTAGCTGAACTAGAATTAATTTAGGTCTGGCCCAAAGTACATGTTCTGATCCGAAATCATGTATAATCATGCTCAAATCGTGAATCATTCCTATAATGATCATTCCCTATTGAATTGTCTCCATTTGCTTAGGTGTGTGACCCAATAGGATCATATAGTACTAGCAGTGAGTGTCTCAACTCACAGATTATAAGTGGACTCTAGCAAGCCAATATAACCCCTAGTACCATATGACTTTGTCTAATCTCGATGTTAGAACCAACCACACGAGTATGTACAAATGATTGTAATCTTCCAAATATTTCTTGCAGTTTCTTTTCCAATGCCCTTGCTCATTGCAGTAATTGCAAACGTTCGTTTTAGATTGGCCGGGCCTGGTTACTGGGTGTGGATGTGGCCGGCTCCTGGTTCACAACCGGGTCAGCTTTAGCCTTTCCCTTAACCTTGTCCTTCCCATGTTTCTTGAATGATTTACCCCCTTGCACTAAGAGTACAGGCAGGGCGCTTTTCTTGATATTCGGCTCTGCTGTCTTAAGCATTCCATGCAGCTCAGTCAGCGTCTTCGTCATGCTGTTCATATTGTAGTTCAAAATGAACTGATGATAACAAGACGGCAGCAACTGGAGTATGATGTCCGCAGCCAACTCTTGGCTATGAGGACAGTCTAGTTTAGGCAGATTATCAATATAACCCATCATTTTAATGACATGACTACTCACTGAACCATCCTTCAATAGTTTGCATTCAATGAGAGATTTCACCGTTTGGTATCTCTCATGTCGCGCCTGTTCCTGAAACATTCCCTTCAGGCCAGTCACGATCTCGATGGGCGACACCACATTCTCGTACTGCACTTGCAGTTCCGAGGTCATGGTCGCAAGCATCAAGCATTGCACATCTATCACATCATTGGAATGCTTATCCCAAGCATTCCTAGCTGCAAGAGTGGCATTGGCAGCCGGTCTAAGAGGCAAGACTTGTTCCAAAACATAGTCTTTCTTCTCCTGCCTAAGAACAATTCTCAGGTTACGGTACCAACTTAGGAAATTCTTCCCATTCAACTTGTCCTTCTCAAGGACAGATCGAAGGGACAATGAGTTGTGGTTGTTGTTGTTGTTCACCATTGCTGAAATTAAGAGAGGTAAAGAGTTTTAGTTATGATGGTTTAAGTGTTGAGAAATCTTAACATATTTAAGAAAACTCACATTGTCTTCAATCAATTGTTCCTCGATTGAATACAATGATCCCGAGATCCATATTTCAGAAAAATATGAGTGAGCTGAGCTCATCGCCCAGACCTTAGTTATTTAGGTAAGCAACTTATTTGCTAGTTATATCACATATATAACTCTCTGTCGTTATCTGTCATCTTATATGGCAAAATCACTCCGATGTCTCAAAGCTCAAGACGGTCTTGATAGCTCAGTCAAGTAAACCAATCTCATAGTCATATGGTAACGGTTACCATCTGCCTCACCCATGTCAAAGTAGGTACCTAACCCGAGCTAGCCCACCTTACGATGAAACGAGCCTTGACAGTTGACGTGAATTAGAAAGACATCAATTTCTTGATATTTGTTTGACGAACTAAACTTTAGCTTGAATGTATATCATATATGCACTCAAGAGGGTTTAAATGGGATTTTAAAACTCAAAGAAATCAAATCATTGGCTTTAAAATTTTATTTATNATTTATTTATGAATTTTCTAATCTGGACCCTGTGCCGGTCGGCTCCTGCTGGTTCTACTCCAACTTGGTATGATTTTCTTAAACCGATTGCGAGAAAACTAGATCCGGTCTAATCTTATTAAACCAGATCATTCAGGGCTATATTAAATTAGGTTATTCCAGTCCAATCCAATCATATTGAACCAGAACTGGTCGGCACCTTGTTTTTTTGGTTAAATTTTATTTTGGTTTATTACATCAGAACCCTGAGAACATAAACCCTAATTTTTGATTTCAATGAAACCCTAATCATGCAATTCTAATTCGATCAAAACAAACTTTTAATCAATCAATCAAGCATGAAAACATCAGATTTCAATAAGATTACAACCAGTTCTAATTTTTGATTTCAACAAAACCCTAATTTTTTATTCCAATTAAACCCTAATCATGCAATTCTAATTCAATTAAAACAAACATTTAATTAATCAATCAAGCATGAAAACATCAGATTTCAATAAGATTACAACCAGCTCTGATTTTAGATTTCAACAAAACCCTATTTTTCGATTTTAATGAAACCCTAATTTTCGATTTCAATGAAACCCTAATCATGCAATTCTAATTCAATTAAAACAAACTTTTAATCAATCAATCAAGCATGAAAACATCAGAATTCAAAAAGAATACAATCTGGCTCTGATACCACTGCTAGGTTTTAAGCAATTCGACAATTATCAATTGACTAATCTAGCAAAACCCTAAGCCCTAGGTCTTGTATTAACTTAATTGAATCTGATAAATGGAGAACTCGATTATACCTGAAGTTTGGTTAGTGCATCGGACATAAGATCAGGTATCAGATCAGCAAGTGCTCCAAGTGTTGTACCTCTATTGATAGTCCACACGCACGCAAGTTGGAGAGAAGTCTGCTAGAACTTTGTGTGCAATTCTCCAAGAGATTCGACTTGTGCAATGAGCGACTAGGGTTTCGGATATCAACAAACTCGTGCCTTATATCAATATATATAGGGAGTTTAAGTTAACCCAATTAATTCCTAGCTTAACTAAAATTAATTTAGGCCCGGTCCAAAACACCTAATTAATTCCTAGCTGAACTAAAATTAATTTAGTCCCAGCCCAAAACACCTAATTAATTCCTAGCTGAACTAGAATTAATTTAGGTCTGGCCCAAAACACATGTTCTGATCTGAAATCATGTATAATCATGCTCAAATCGTGAATCATTCCTATAATGATCATTCCCTATTGAATTGTCTCCATTTGCTTAAGTGTGTGACCCAATAGGATCATATAGTACTAGCAGTGAGTGTCTCAACTCACAGATTATAAGTGGACTCTAGCAAGCCATTATAACCCCTAGTACAATATGACTTTGTCTAATCTCGATGTTAGAACCAACCACACGAGTAAGTACAAATGATTGTAGGACATTCCCAACAGACAGATGCTTGACTGCATTCGATGGAAGCACCATCAATGCAATCATAACGGTAAAATTAGCAATCCGAGTTGTTGGGCTAACGAGATGGATCAAACTACTTGTTGTAGATAAACAACCAATCTACAACATGATCTTGGGAACACCTTGGATACACACTCAAATGCGATCCAAAAATGGCCAGAACTTGCTTCATTGCTGAATTGAAGTTAATGATTAAATCATGCATGATCACGGCATCACTAGGAAACAGGGCACTAACCGAACCACTTACTCCTAAGAAGCCAGACCAATCAACTGTCGAGCTTGTCAACATCAATTTGGCCAATCCTACAAGGTGTGTAAGTATCGGTATCGACCTAAGCAAGTCCATCAAAGAAAAGATAATACGTCTCCTTGAAGAGAACATGGCAACATTTGCGTGGAAACCAAGCGATATGCCTGGAATCAACCCGGAAATCACAAGTCATTAGGTAAACTTCGATCCGACATATAAGCCAAATAAACATAAAAGAAGAAAGCTCGGGCAAGAAAG
This sequence comes from Lepidium aucheri, assembly GCA_900406435.1. Lineage (NCBI taxonomy): Eukaryota > Viridiplantae > Streptophyta > Magnoliopsida > Brassicales > Brassicaceae > Lepidium > Lepidium aucheri. The sequence continues at coordinate 38,771 of OVBA01000225.1, forward strand.
AACAAAGGTCGTGATCAAAAAAGTCAAGAAGCTGACAGAAATCAGGTCAATCACCGAAGTTAAATATCCTGAATGGCTAGCTAATCCGGTAGTCGTTCCCAAAAAGAATGGAAAGTGGCGAGTCTACGTCGACTTCACCGATTTCAACAAAGCATGTCCACAGGATAGCTACCCACTACCCAATATCGACCAAATTGTCAAAGCAACGGCCGGAAACAAACTTCTTTCATTCACGTATAATTTCTCGGGATACAACCAGATCTGAATGCATCCTGACGACATTGAAAAGATGTTGTTTATCACGGAGCAAGGCACTTACTATTACAAAGTAATACCATCGGGCTGAAGAATATTGGAGCTACCTATCAACGCCTCGTGAACAAAATGTTTACTGATCAACTCGGGCAAACCATGGAAGTATATATTGACGACATGCTAGTGAAGTCGTTAAGGGCAGAGGACTATGTTGATCATTTAGCCCATTGCTTCAGAACTCTGAATGAGTTTTGATGAAACTCAACCCGGTTAAATGTACCTTTGGAGTTACATCAGAAGAATTCCTCGGATACATAGTCACTCAATGAGGAATTGAAGAGAATCCAAAATAGGTCACAACAATTCAAGAGCTACCTTCTCCAAAGAATAAGCGAGAAGTTCAAAGATTGACAGGTTGAATAGCCACCCTGAATCGCTTCAATCACGCTCGACAGACAAATGTCTTCCGTTCTACAACATGTTGCGTGGAAACAAAGAATTCAAGTGGGACGAAAGCTGTGAGAAAGCTTTCTCTAAGCTAAAAGAGTATCTCTCAACCCCGCCGATACTCGCTAAGCTAGAAAACAGAGAACCATTTTAGTTATATATTGGGGTTTCAACCTCGACAGTTAATGGTGTACTAGTTCGAGATGACAGAGGAACTCAATATATGATCTTCTATATCAGCAAGTCATTGGATGGAGCCAAGTTTCGATACCCAACCACAGAGAAACTTGCACTAGCAGTAGTTACCTCCGCGAGGAAGTTACGCCCTTACTTCCATCCCATACCATCGTAGTGCTAACAAATCACCCGTTGTGGACAATATTGCATAGTCCAAATCAGTAAGGACGACTAACAAACTGGGAAAACGAGTTAAGCGAGTATGATATCGAATTTAAGGTACGTACGAGCACGAAGTCACAAGTTTTAGCTGACTTCACAATCAAATTATCACCATATCTAGAACCACTAGGCTTGGCAAAAGATCAAACGTGGAAGATTTACGTGGATGGATCTTCCTCACAACACGGCTCAGGAGTGGAAATCCGACAAGAGAGTCCCACAGGAGAAGTTCTGGAATAGTCATTCCGACTTGCATTCCCAGCTTCAAACAACGAGGCGGAGTACAAAGCATTAATTGCGAGAATAAAACTGGCTAAGGAAGTCGGAGGCACTGACATCAGCTGTTATTGCGACTCCCAACTCGTTGTCAACCAAGTAAATGGAGGTTACAACACAAAGAATGACCGAATGTAAGCTTACCTTCGTGTGGTAAAGAAGATAACCAAGGAATTGAGATTTTGGATCAACAAAATCTCAACGTCCCAAAACACATCTGCTGATGCCTTGGCCGCTCTCGCGTCCACAACGGATCCCGTCCAAAGACAAATCAACCAAGCAGAGAGCATAGGCATACCAAGCATACGCCTACCAAAAGAAGATATAGAACTTGTCTCGGCAATAGACGAATTCCAAGAAGGATTCAATTCTGAGATGGTAGACGCCGAGCATAACGATAAACAAAAAGTAGATTAGCGGGATGAAATCTTAGCCTACATCATAGACGGCAAAACGTCAGATTACAGCACGTCATTAAAAGTTAAGTGTTCTTTCTACGCCCAAGTCAAAAAAAACTTTACCGAAGAAGTTCAAACAGAGTCTTGCTTACGTGCGTTCACGAAAACAAAGTCAACGAGATCATCAAGAAAACACACAATGGAGCAGGAGGAAACCACAATAGTGGGAGAACACTCGTTCAAAAGATTAGAACACTCGGCTACAGTTTGCCAAACATGTCGAAGGATTGCACAGAGTACACTGCTAAATGCGACAAGTGCCAAAGGCACATGCACATTATTCACACTCCAACCAAAGAGTTAACATCCGCAATAATGCCTTATCCATTCATGTGATAGGCGATGGAGATAGTCGGACCATTACTGTCATCCTCGCATAACAGGTTCATGCTCGTAATGATTGACTACTTCTCAAAATGGGTCAAAGCAGAAGCTTACTCTCAGATCAAAGATAGAGATGTAATCAAATTCGTATAGAAAATATCATCTACAAACACTGTCTGCAAAACAAAATCATAATAGACAACGGATCTCAATTCATCTCGGTGAAATTCACTAACTTTTTCGCCATATGGAATATCCGAGTAAGCAAGTCAACACCGCGAAACCCACAAGGAAACGGTCAAGCTGAGGCCACAAATAAACAGATTCTTGATGGTCTAAAGAAGCGACTTTCTGAAAAGAAGGAAAGTTGGGTTTCCGAGTTGGAGGGAGTATTATGCTCACATCGGACCACACCTCGGCGGATCAATTGGGTGAACTCCATTCTCCCTTTCTCACGGAATGGAAGCAATGGCTCTAGCAGAAATAGCAGTGCCAACTCTGCACCGTGAACATCTTTCCAGAATGAAGACGCAAACAATAATGCTATGGAAAATAGTATCAACAACTTAGAAGAGGAGCATGATGAAACACTTCTCCGACTACAAAACTATCATCAACAAGCCACAAAGTACTACAACAAGAAAGTACATGGACGACACTTTGCAGTCGAATCACTTGTACTTCAAAAAGTGTTCGAGAACACGGCCGAACTCAATGTCAGGAAACTCGGCGCCAATTGGGAAGGGCCAAACTTTATTTTTGAAGTCGTCAAATCGGGCGTCTACAAAATTGCTGACATAGAAGGAGTACCAATTCCTCGAAGTTGGAACATCATCAACTTAAATCGATACTACTACTAGCAAGTTGCCCTCTCGGTGAACTAGATGCGTCACTTAACGCATTACTATCTCATTACTAAGTTATGTAATGAGAACTACGTCTTGGCTTGATCCCTTTGGGTTACGTAGGTAGCCTTTGGGTCCAACTAGAACTTTATAAAAAAATTATTTGTCTCAAGTCGGCATATAAGAAAAAAAAAGACAGGATTACACCCTATATCTTCACAAGTCGCGGACCGAGATAAATTCTCGCAAAATTTTACAAACACAAAAATTACCTTTAAGCAGAATCTTAAAATCTCGCCAAGCTCAACCTCAAAAAACTTATTCAAAGCAAAGGAATTCTGTCGAATCTAAACTTCAAAAAATCACGACTAAAACCTAGTCCTTATCTTGAATGCCGAGTTCTGAACTCGCCGAGCCTAATCTTGAAAAACTTACAATAACTGAGTCTAAATCTCGAAAATCGCTGACTAAGACCTAGTCATCATCTTGGAAAGCAAATTCCAAATTTCACCGAGTACAAGTTTGGAAGCTTATGCGTTACGAGATTAACCTTTCATAACATTGACAGAATTTTAATTTTTATAGGAAAGACAAGGCTTAAAGCTTTGTATATATCACCCGAGATAGAAGTTTCGCTAAACAATGGAACAAAGTTCCATACAGGTTCATGAGAACAGTTCTCGTCAAAGGACATAAACATAGCTTAGGATAGATTCATTGAAACAGGTCTCGTCAAAGGACAAAAACATAGCTTAGGACAGGTTCACGATATTAACTTCTCACAAAACGACGGAATAAAGTTCCATACAGATCAAAAGACAAAGCATAGCTTTGTACAAAAATGCAGAGATTAACTTCTCGCCAAACGACGGAACATAGTTCTGTACAGATCGAAAGACAAAGCATAGCTTTGTACAGAAATACCGAGATTAATTTCTCACTAAACGACAGAACATATTTCCGTACAGACTTGCCGTGATTGAAATCTCACTTAACGACAAAGCAATACTTTGTACAGATTTACCGAGATTGAAATCTCACTTAACGACAAAGCAAGGCTTTGTACAGAATTACGAGATTAAAGTCTCAAACAAAGTCAGAACATGAATTCTGAACAGATAATTGGAAATCCTTTAGACTAAGTTTTACGAATACGGTTTCTAGGTCCAAACTTTTTAAAACTCAAACTGAGTCCTAAAATCTGAGTTTTAAAGTCACATAACAGAAAGTTCTCTTCCAACGCTAAAAAAAAGATCAAACTCTCTAAACACGGAAAGTAACTTGTCTAAACGCGCAAAAACAAGAAAAGATCTCGGAAACCAAAATTCGTAAAATGACGAGTCAAAAACATTTAAGCAATTGTTTCATTCATTATCAAATTTCTTTTCATTTACACAGGAAAAGCATTTACAAAAAGTACCGAGTACGTACAAAATATCCAACCCTAAAGGCCTAGAGCCGACTACATAAGAAGACTACGACAAAGCACGAAAAAATCATGGTGCTTCTGTGAGTCTACTTTCATCAACATTGGAGGCCTCTCCAACTTCAAAAACTGGGATAACCAAGTCCCCCGGAAGCAGTGACGTCAAGCTCTCCTTATCAACAAGCTCTTTCAACTCGTTCACTTTGGCAGTCATCGAGTCAATAACTTCGGCAGGAACGTCGATTCCACGGTTGAAAAGCAATTGGAGAGCATTTGCTGACTCAATAAATTAAGCATACAACAAACGAGTCTTGAAGTTCTTGTCGAGATCATTAAACCGAGCAGCAATCCGATCAAAACAGCCAGATAGGCGCCACGAAGAACTTCAAAGATTCTCAAATTCTCAACAGTTAAAGCACGACGAAGTCGAGAACCAAAGTCCCCCCTCACCATGTCCAACTCGGTGCGGAGCTTTAGAACCTCGTCATTAGCCTACTCAACAGATTTAAAGGCGGCACTCCGATCAGAACCAACACAATTAGATGAACTAAACCCGATAAAACACTAGAAGGTGTCGTAAATCTATGTACTCCAAAAATTTAACCCGAACCAACCTGAACCACATCAATAACCGAATTTGAAACTAATATGTATTTATTAAATTTTAATTTTTTAATAAAAAATTTATTAAATCTTTATAAATTTTAAATTTTTATATATATATTTGTAATTAGAACCCATCTTAATCGTACTTTTTTAAGGTAGTTATGAATCTTAGGTTAATTTTATCCTATAGTTTGTAACACGGTCAAAATGTAAGTGTCTCCTACTTTAATATATAAGACTGGATTATATATTATTTTTAAACACATATTCATTTGGTTCTTAGACCTGTGTTGATGTTTTGAATATTGTTTTCAGATACAGTTTTAGAGGCCTAAATAACCAAAATCAACCCGAGTTAGAGGAACCAAACCCAAAGCAAACGCAAAAAATGCTCCCAATAAGTCATAAATCTATGTATTTGAAAAACTGAATCTAAACTCGAATCGTAACCAAATCAGAAACAAAATTATAGCTTTTCTGTTAAATCTTTTAAAATTTTGAATTTATATATAAATACTCGAACCCGAACTCGAGTATATATAACATGGTCAAAATAAAAGTGTCTCATGCTTTAATATATAAGATATATGTATCTTATATATTAAAGTGGTAGACACTTTCATTTTGACCGTATTATAAACTATAGGATAAAATTGACCTAAAGTTCATAACTACCCTTAAAAATAAGATTAAGATAGGTGTTGTTACAAATTTATATTTATAAATTAAAAATTAATAAAGATTGAATAAAAAATTCTAAAAAAGTTAAAATTTAATAAAAACATATCGGTTATAAATTTGGTTCCGGTTCATGTTAGATTCGGTTTTCCGCGTACATCGATTTAGGACCCGTATTTGATATTTTTTCGGGTTTTAATTATCTAATTAGGTATTTTGATATTTTTGTTAGGTTTGGTTCATCTAATTCAATTTGGTATAGATCGAACTCGGGATCGGGTATATTTATATAAAAATTTAAAATTCAAAAAGTAATAGAAAAACTATAAAGCAAAAAAAACTATTCTTGATTTGGCTTCAGTTCGTGTTTGGATTCGGTTTTTTAGGATACATAGATGTAGGACCCATGTGGGTATTTTGTCAGGTGCGGTTTCTCTAATTTGGATCGACTTTGATTCAGGTTTCGGACCTCTAAAACAACATTTTGTAAACAATATTTAAAATATCAACACAGTTCAAACAACATAAATGAACACACTTTAAAAATCCAATTAAAATAATCAAATCTTGCATTATAACGCGGGTATAATCCTAGTAAAAATAAACTGGCAAGAACAAAGAAATAAGTTTAACACAAATATCTAATTTATTTTATATCTACACATAAAAGTTGAATGACATTCCATATTTGCAATAAATATAAATACACTAGAATGCAAAATGGAAACACATTTAATTAATGAAACTGTTTGACCCAAATTACAGTCACATTAATATTATAGAAATCTCATAAAACAATATGAAAAGCTTTTTATATAAATAGGTACCTAAAATATAAAACAAATACACAATACCAACAAAAACAGTTCTTAGGTAAAAAAAAAATATCAAAAGGTAATATATATTGGAATAAATAATACAAGTTCAATTTTGTAGAAGATGTTACGAATTTCTTTTAAAAAATACAATTTATAATCACAGTTATATATGATTTTCTTCAAACATTCTAACCCTTTTGTTTTTTTTTTGTTCTTTTGTAGATTTTGTTTTCTTTAAAGGACAAACAAAACCAATGACAACAAAACGTTTTTTCTCTGTTTCATTACCATTGCTAATGGTATTTGCTTTCATCCTTTTGCCCATGATGTCTGCTGCATTACCTAAACCAGATTCACGTAAGCGTAGTATCTATTGCAGCAAATATTTTTTTCTTTAAATTTATGAACTGAAATTCTCTATAAAAAAATCTTGGTCGAGTCAATATCACTAAACACAATAAAAGGCATTCACTAACACAATTATAGTTGAATGCTAACCATTAAAATTTAGGACAACGGTAATAATATGTTATTTAAGTTTGGACATTTTTAATAGCAAAAATACACTATCTAAATTTGAACCACCCAAAATATATTTAAAAAAATATTTCCTCTATAAACATGATAAAAGATTGATTTGATTATTTTTGTGAAACTATAATGTTAATGTTTATTTTTATGCACCAATCAGCGGAATATTATTACAAATGCATCGGCACATGTAGCATAACACCCGAATGCTATAAACAATGCCAAGGTCTGGGATATGTACATGGAGGAGAATGTCGAATTTATAGTTTCGGCCAGATTTGTTGTTGCAGACTCAATGATGAATTTCAAAATGATCTCATATCTAAATATATACTTACTAATTAATTCTCATCATACATGTACCCAAAATATATATGAATAAATATGTCTCCGTTTTTCAACATTATACATCTATACACTAAAAACATCAACAATTTTTATTTTATTTTAATTATCTAGTAAAAATATATCGAGAATAATTTGAATATAGGAGTTCTCAAAACTGTTAAATCAGCTTTTCATAACATTATTATCATAAAATATATATTTGGATATTGCAAAAGCTAGATAACAATAAGGATGTGCTTTAATTTTCTTATCCTTACTAAATAATTCTTCATGATATATGTACTTAAATTTATATACGAACTAGGATTATATCCACGTTATAACGCCGGATTTGATTGTTTTTCAAATTTATTCATTTAGGTTGTAGACCCGTGCTGATATTTTAGAATATTATTTTTGAATTGTTGATTCAATGACGGTAACTCGAACCAAAATTGATCTGTATTAGAGGAACCATCCGACAAAATACTCATATTAGTCCTAAATCTATATATCCAAAAAAAACTAAGCCCGAACCCGAACGAAAACCAAATCAAGAACTAAATTTTAGCTTTCTAGAGTTTCTTATTGTTATTATTGTTTTTAATTTTAAAATTAAATATAAAATACCTCTAGACCCGAACTCGATTTATACGAAACGGAACCATATCCAAAAAATAAAAATATATGAGTAAATCTTCAATCTAAAGAACCAAAATACCGAATTAGTGGAACCAAACCCGTAAAAATACCATAAATGGATCTTAAATATATGTACCCAAAAAAACGAGTCTAAACCCGAACCTGAACCAAATCAAGAACCGAATTTGTTACCAATAAATTTATATTAATTTTTTTTTTTTTAATATCTATTTGGTTTAGATTTTTATATATAAATCTGTAACAAATTTTACCTTAAGGGTTGTTACAAACCATATGTTAATTTTATCCAAAAGTTTATAATATGGTCAAAATAAAAGTGTCTTTCGTTTTAATATATAAGGTAAATTAATTATCTGATTCGGGTGTTGTCTGGAGAGTCAAAACTTAAGTTTTAGAACACTCTGCTTTTTTGTTTGTAATTTTTTAGCTGTTGCATAAGCTTTTTTGCAGTTGCAAAATAGAAAATTCGATACATTTACTTGTAAAAAATTAAGAGAGTACTTTAGAAAATGTCACAACGAGTTTTTAAAATAGCAAAAATACCATCACCGAAAAATGCCATTTCTGATGATATAAAAGGCATTGATATTGATGATTTTACTTTTGCTACAGTACGCGCGAGATTAAGATTTACACATAAAACAAGGACGTTCACGCAAGATATATCTTTTAAGGACATATACATAAAATAAGGACGTCTCCATAAAAATATACATACACAGTTCTCGAAACTTTAGTAATTGTGTTCCGGTTAATGATCTTAGGAATAATTAAAATCTTGCGGCGAGATTGGGCCATGTGGCAGTGAACAAATGACAAAGATGTATCTTTTAAGGACATACCTTTAAACAAAGACGTCTACATAAAAACATGGAGATTGGGACATTGAGGTTGTCAAATCTACATGTACATAGTTTCCAAATCTTTGGTAGTTATGTTCCGGTTGAAAATCTTGTTTTATTTCTTTTGTGTTCTAGAGTTTGAGACAGAGAAAATTGATGTTTGTGACATTTTAGGGTTAAAATCATCATTGAGCAAAATCCATGATAGCACTTTTTGCGAGTTTGAGTTTCAGTTGCAGATTTGCTAATTTTCAATTCTCTTGGGTGTTGCACACAATTAATTCAATAGTTAAATAGGTACTTATAAAATTATCACAGGCAAAGATAAAAACAATGGTAGCTACATCGAATAAATATTTGTATTTTCTTGGAAAAAAAATAATAACAAACAATATAAATGAATATAATACGTATACGAATGTATCAAAAAACCATTAAAAAATGAAACTCACTATACAAATCTCGGGTGCTTTCTCCAACCGAAGCTTACTCTTCCATCTTGTGAGGTTATTAAAACGTTGCAGGAGTTCTCCTAAGTCCACTAAAGCTTCTTAGGCAGATTATAAGTCTTCTTAAGAAACCTTGTTGCAGATTCATCGTTACGGTAACACAAGACCCGTAAGATTGTGTTTGGTTCCATGCCATTCCACTGACCTGATGTTGGAGGCAATGGAAGTCTCGATTTCGCTGAAGAACCGTATGCTTCGAGAGTTGTTCCCTTGAACCTCTCTATTAAGCTGTCTGTGTCTGTACTGAACAATGGAAGCACTCCTCTGACTGTGGTCGAGAACTTATCGACCAGATCCATGGCTAGACCGTCCCCGTTCGCCCAGAACATATCTTTCATAGATTTGAAATCTTCTTCTATTATCTGTGAGTCTTGTCTTGTAAAAGACCTAGAGGGTCCTCCAGCAAGTAGAACAAGTAAGAAGCCGTCAAAAGAGGCTCTCATAAGATCGGTTATGATGCGTGTACGGACTCTTTCATGTACTGTCTCCGCTATGATTGTTAAATTTAGTTCCAGCTCCTTGAGGAAAGGATCAATTCTAGAGGTTGAGAGGTCGCCAAGGTATAATCCGTCCCATAATGTGTGGCTTAGGTCCTGGAAGACGACTTTGTAAGCTAGAGACTCAGAAAGCTGTTGGACGCCTTCAATGCACGCCGCTGGTGTGAGCTCAAACTTTTTTCCTAAACCATTGGAGAAGTCATCGGTATGAGCTGACTCACAGTTCCTCAAATGTGTGATAACTTTCTTTTCCACAACATCAAGCTCGCTGCGGATTTTGTGCAAGCTATTTATTCTGACACATAGCTGCGTGACACCAAAGGTATTATCCCCGTTCGTTGTTGAGACCTGAGAGTCTCTCTTCTGAGAGGTAGGTGTCTTTTCTTTCTTCTTCCAGACACCTTGAAATTTTGATCCCGTTGTACATCTGGTGAGTGCAGGCATTGTGGGCATGTATGTTGTCCGAGAACCTGAGCACCATCATATGTTAAACATGTAAAATGTGAGAAACTAAGAGTTCTAGACTTCTGTCGTCCATTAAAATCAAAAACTTGTACCAAATCACATGCGAACTTACCACAACCAGATTTTGTCTTTGAGACATAATACTGAAGATATTTGTCTAAACCGACAATTAAATCAGGTAACACAGCAGGATGCATGGGTATGGGAAGCTGAAAAAACGCCTCCAAAGTTTCATCAGTAATCCGCAACACTTCAGCAGCAGATTGTGCATATCCCCCTTGGTTCTCCACCGGTTTCCAAACCTGAAATATAAAATTGGGTTAATTTGGTTCACTTTTAAGATTGATCACCTCAAATAAAAGGGAACTTAATAGTTGAACATGAAAAATTCTAAGACCATAATTTCGGAGAGTTACAAACCTCTTGCTGCAAATTCCTGTCAACCCATTCCTTAAGTCTGTCTATTCTTGCCTTGATCCAGTCTTTGACCAAATTAGCAATGACAGTCTCGGCCTCAAAGGGGGGCATTTCACGGATGATTCCTTTGCCACCATCATCACTATCAACAGAATCTTCTACTGCGATTTGCACAAGATCTTTCTCTAGCTTATCTGCAGCTCTTAATATCTGGACAGCATCAGGAGTCAATTCAGATATTCCATTTATAAACTGTTTAATCTCATTTCCATAGCAAACATGGAGGGTAGCTACAGCGACCCCAGCAGCAAATGGGTGCCATCTCTTTAATATTGGACTGAACATCCGCTTTTCCTGAACAGCTAGCTCACCAATATCCTTAGCAAGGATGGCGAGAACAGGAAGAGGATTTTTCTGGTTCCTAGATGCTCTCCGGCTTGAATCTGCTTTCTCCATTCTCTACAAGAAGACGAAACATAAAGAACAAAGCTTAAATAATGATGGAGAAGCGATAAGTAAAGAAAAATAAAAGTACAGTTATAGTGAACATCCCCCTAGACAATGCAGATACTTACCTGAGCAAATGAAGTTCGTAATGATGACCTGATGTATGTCTCAATCCTGGTACGAGCTACATCAACTTCTCCTTTCCTCTTTCTACGGTATTCATTAGATATATCTTCAACCAATATCCTGGCTGCTGATATACCCAAAGAAACTATTCCCTCCATGGTATTAACATTACCTCGGTCAAAGGTGTCATGGTATGCAAGGAGCCGTTTCTCTGCCCAACCTAACATAGCACTGAGTGTAGAACTTAAAACTTGTGAGTATTCAGGATCCTTTGTTGTCTTTGCATCTTTAGCAACATCTGCCAGTTGAGCATCACAAGCATGAAGTAGGTCCATCTCAACTTGGCCAGTTTCAATATAGCGACTAAACAAAAGCCATGCAAAGCAAAGGTTATGAAGCATCTGGTTGATTCCAAGAATTACCCATGTCTTCTTTATGTGTTCCATAAGGTCATCAACTTCCTCAACCATGGATGTCTTGTCGTTTGAATCAAAGCACGCTTCTAAGAGCAGTTCATAGAGCCTGAGGTTGAATGGAGAGCCATCAGCCCAGTGGCAAGAGTCAGAGAAAGACCCATCAGATCTAGTGGCAAGAGACATGACCGCTGATCGAAGACTTTGCATTTGCTCATTGTTCTTTCCAGTCTCAAAAGGCCGGTCTAAAGCACCATGAATTATTTGTCGCAGCCGTTGAGAAGAATTTGTCTTACCAAGCGCTACGCGAGGATGCAACAAAAGACCTGCCTCAAGAACCTTCAATGACCTCTTGAGCCAAGCATCATACTCTTTCTGATCTGTAAAATCAGTAGGCTTTAGCTGCTGTAACAATTCTAAGGGAAGAACCACTGACTCAATCTTCCTTCCAACCTGAAAAAATTTATAAACACCATAAACTCAACTTTAAGCTGAGAACTTTCGCAGAAATTAACATTACTAAGACGAAAATGTCACAAAAGACATTCTTATCCAGAAATTAAGCAATCACAGATCTATAATTATATCCCAAATAAAGTCAATGGAATCTATATGCCAGATTTTGGAATTGAACTCAAATACCACTAAAATAAAGCTCCTGTTTTTTTTCCAAATTGAGTTGATACATGTAACAAGTATTTCCCTTTTAGTCTAAAGTAAGAAACCCAAGTTCAAGCTCAATTGAATCACAGAGATCCAGCAAGAAGAGAAAATGCAACAGCACATTTGAGCTAACCTGACCAGCAGCAATCCTAAGGAAAGCTCTACGAACGCGAGAATCAACAGCCTCTGAAACCTGCATTTGGATCCGCATAAGCTCACCGACAGTAGTGGGACGCTTCGACTTACCACCAGTAGAACCCGAAGCAGACCCAGAACCAGAACCAGGACTCTTCGTAGATCCAGGTGACAACGATGAAGAAGACCTCAAACCCAAAGCCTTCTTCATCTTACTTGCAGCGGTTGATGTCAGCGACCGCTGAACCGCCGGTGTGGCAGGAGAACCATTTGGAGAGTCCGAATTCGAAACAGCGACTGAAACAGCCGAAGAAAGTGGCTTCCCAGTGGCGCTACGACATGCGGCAACGAAGATCTCATAAGCAGTGAATCGGAGATCGGAATCAGAAAGCTGAACAGCGAGTTGTCCAAGAGGAGATGGAGGTAGATCGGAAGGCATTGAAGAAGAACGTGAAGTGGCCGATTGTAGAGGCGTTATCGCCGTAGTCTCTCTCTTAGAGTGACCCAGAGAGAGCTCTCTGAAGAGGTGAGCCATTTTTGCGTGTTACTGCAGCGAAAGAGAACAAAAACAGCTTTTAATAACAGTTGCCTAAAATAATTAGAAGACAATGGCAGTTTAGTAATATTGTTTTACTTATTGACTTTTTTCGTTTAATTAATTTTTATTTAATGAATTAGTTTATTGAGATAAGTAAAAGGAACAAGTTAATTAGGTAAGTAAAGACAAAACGGGACATGTAAGTGAACTTATGAGTTGTGGTTATGGTTATGAATAGGCCAGGACATTTCGGATATTGGGTCGGGTTTGATTTGGATTTTTTCAAGTTTGGGTTTTTGAGTCTAGAGATTTAAGATTCATTCAAGTATTTTAAATTTTAGGTCGGGTTTGGTTCGGATATTCTTGAATCCAGATCGGTTCGAGTACTTATAAAAACACTAAAAAAATTTGGGTCCGGTTTGGATCCGGTTCGGATACAGGTATTTCTACTTAAATTGTTTTAAAATTTGTAAAACTGATAAAAATTTAATAAAAAATTAAAATTCAGAAATTTAATTAAAAAAATTTGTATATTTTAGATTTTTTAGTTGTTTTAATTTTAATTAACTAATATACTCAGTTTTATAATTGTAATTTTTTGTATTAATGTTATTAAAGTTGTTAATAGAAATAATAATTTTAAAAATATATTTATATTTAGGATTTTGGGTATCCATTTGGGATTTGGTTCGGTTCAGGTTCGGGTTCAGATTTTTGGGTATATAGATATAGGACCTAGTATGATATTTACGTCGGATCCAATTCGGGTTTGGGTCCTATAATTTGGATCATGTTCAGTTTGGATTTTCAGATTCGAATAAAATGCCCAGACCTAGTTATGAAGCTGACTTCAATTAGGATTTTGGTCCGGTTTTTGTTTTTGTTTCAATTTGGAATTTGGTCTGGTTTTATTTTCTTAAAGAGTGTTGTTTTACGAATAAAGCATAATTTTTCATATAAAATCTATTTTATTTGTTCATACCATAATATATCTTATATATTAAAGTGTGAGACATTTTCATTTTGACCGTATTATAAACTTTAAGATAAAATTAACATATCTTTTGTAACAACCCTTAAAATAAGCATAATGTATGTTTTGTTACAGATTTATATATAAAAAGTTAAAACTAATAAATATTTTTAGAAAAACCAAAATATATAAATATATCGGTTACAAATTCGGTTCTTGATTCGGTTCAGCTTCAGGTTTAGACTCGGTTTTCCAGGTACATAGATTTAAGACCCATTTATGGTTTTGTTTGGGTTCGGTTTTTCTAATTCGGTATATTGGTTTTTTTGATTTAAGACTTGCTCAGATATTTTACTTTTTGGATATGGTTCGGTTCGGTATTGATCGAGTTCGGTTTAGATGTATTTTTATATAAAATTTTAAAATTAAAAATTATAATAAATAAAAACTCTAGAAAGTTAAAATTTGGTTCTTGATTTGGTTCCGGTTCAGGTTCGAACTTAGTTTTATGGATATATAGATTTAGGACTCATTTGAGTATTTTTTTTATGGTTCCTCTAATATAGATCAATTTTGGTTCGGGTTACAGTCATTGAATCAACATCCAAAAAAAAAATTTCTAAAATATCAGCACGGGTCTAACAACCTAAATGAATAAAATTAATAAAACAATCAAATCTCGCGTTATAGCGCGGGTATAATCCTAGTTTTGTGTTTAATTTGCAATATCGAGTCTAACTTTGAATCTTATGTTGAAAAAAAAGCACGGCTCTTTTTTTGTCAATGACAAATATATTATAAATCAAAAGCACGAGTCAAAAAATTGGAAGATACATAAATAGAATCAGCTAGCATTTTCTCAAATATTACGCGCAAGAGAATCAACTTTATGATTCAACGATCTAGGGATAACAACAAGGGAAAGATGGTGAAAAAAGGAGTTCAACCTTGAGAACTCCTCCTAGTATGGTTGAAAGGCTGGCCATTCTTCTGGATGGTCAAAAATCTTCAACAGCGTCTCACAATCCGTCGAAATCTCCACCTCCGTTATCTGAAGTGTCAAGAGAAACTTCATCATCCAAAGAATAGTTTCGACTTCCGAATGGAGAGCTGAAAGAATTCAATTGACACTTCTTGCGCTCATATGTCCTCCGTCCACTGAATCTGGAAAGCATGATCAACCTAAACTTGTTTTGAGGTCAAAAAGCACAGCTCTTAAAAAGAAAAAAGTAGACCTTTACCAAATAACCTACGAAAATGCATAAAGAAATTTTAAAATATTTAAGAAAATAGATACATTTTGAAAATAAGTATATAACAACAAAATATCCAATGTAGAAATGGTAAAATTTTCAACATAAATCATATTACAATATTTTAAAAACAACAAAAACTCAGTTAATAGATAGTGAAAACTGAAAGTTAAAAAAGTAGGTGACCAGTTGGTTTGCCTCTGATCTAGTTAAACATCCGGTTAGAAGTTCGAAATCCACTAACTCTATTGAAACATTTAGGCTATGGATCCAATAAGTAATATTGACATAAAAAGAGTGAAAACTGAAAAAAAAAATCCTAATTTGAATCAACGGTTAAGAATATTATTTTCATCAACTCTATCAAACAAAACCGATCCCAAATTTGATTTAGTCAAAAGACAGGTCCTAAATTCAAATCTTATAAGGTTTAATTAACAAATATTTACATTAATTATTTTTTTTCTTTCATCTAGATAAAATGATAAAACGGTTACAAGGGTGAAATCCTAAAGCCGGCGAATTACAAACCAATTCTCGGAAACATAGTCCAAAAGAGGGAAGCAACGGCCCAAAAGAGGGAAACGATATTACAAACCCTCAAAAGTCTAGAATAAGATAAATTAAGGAAAAGACTTGAGAAGTTAACAACTCCGAACAAAGATTGGAAACTATCATAGACTAAACCAACGTCCAAACTGATAGTGGAGCTTCCTATGGCGAATAAGAGTACCTCCCAACTGAAGAACAAGCTGCTAAATCGGAATGCCGAACTGCACGAAGCTACGGAAAGAAGCCTAACTGAAGGCGAGACCGAAGACAAACGAAAAGCCAAACGGACTGTTGTAAGAAGACAAACTACTCCGAAAAAGGTGAAGTCGAATAACCAATCGACTGATTAAAACACCATAATAGCGCCCAAGAAAAGACCAGACCATGATCAAGTCTTTAAAGTACTAACAAGGAACGATCCAAATCACCCTCTACACGGAGAAAATGAATCCGGACAAGCACACTTTCCAATCGAACCCGAAGAAGATAATCTAACCAACCAACTTAGGAGAGAAACAACTGAGGCCTAAACAAAATCCTAACTAGAAATAATCAAGGATTAAACCAACCACTAAAACCGAAAGAAGATCGGACCTGTAGAAGAGAAACCAGAGAAACAAAATTCGACCACAAGAGTCTCCAAGGAGACCCAAACACCGACGAGACCAACTCTCCGACGAGCCTAACCAAAAAAAAGACACGACCTGGATAGAAAACGGAGGAGAACCAGCGAGCAAGAGCAGATATAGACAAGCAAGGATCCGATTCTTGTCTGACACCTTGCCTTTACCACCACTCGCCTCCGCCACTTCAAGAGAAGCCATACACGCCGGAAAAAGTGCAGAGGAACTAAGCTTCCAACCAGAGAGTAACTCCCATGAACCATACCCAGATCTGAACTACACAAAGACCCACAACAGAGGAAGACTACGGTGGGGTCGGTTACAGTGCTGTTGGAGCCACCGATCCGACCCCGACGGATAGCTACGCACAAAGGAGATCGAAAACTACTTTTTTTTACTCTCTAGTTCAACAAAGAAGCGAGAGAGATTACAATGATGCACGACGTAGCCGAGAGATTCATATATCTCATTTACATTAATTATATAATTAAACTTTTTAATTGAAAAAATATTTTTAAAAAATCAAATTTCCTATATTTTTACTTTTAGTGTTATAAAAAAGTAAGTTTGAGTCACATTTTCAGTAAAAAAACATCTATTACATTTTCAAATCAAAATTTTAGAAATTGTGTTTCTATTAGGCTTTCACTGAAAGTTTCCAATTATGAAACGTATCTAAAATGGAAAACATATCTCAAACAAAGTTTCCATACAATAGAATGAAATGATAACATGCTGCATAAATAAAACATGTGAACGTAAGAGCTAGAGCAATAATATTTACTCACTAATTTATTTTTTTTGGGAAATTACTCATTAAACATCTAATCACTACATTCCAATGTGAAGGGAAGAGGTACTAGTGCAATAATATTGATCATATGTCATTTGTTATGGAATTAATTAATTAGCTAATATTCTACGTAGGACCGGCCCAATAAAAATTTATGCTTAAAACAAAATCCAAATTTCAAATCCATATAATATAAACCTAAAAACAAAACAGACATTTAAAATGCTCGAACTTGAGATCTTAAATACAAATGAAATAACTAACTGCTAGATTACAATAGATTATTGAGATTTTAATGTCTTTTTAATTATTATACTATTTTAGCGTTTAAACTAGGTGTTTTACCAGTTTTAGGTCAGGGCTCTAGTACTCTAAGACAAGAGAACAAACATCTATATCATTATAAATATATATATT
Source organism: Lepidium aucheri (assembly GCA_900406435.1). NCBI lineage: Eukaryota > Viridiplantae > Streptophyta > Magnoliopsida > Brassicales > Brassicaceae > Lepidium > Lepidium aucheri. The sequence goes on from OVBA01000225.1 coordinate 56,487, forward strand.
CGATCGTTGTGGAAAAATAATACTCCTAGTACATAATTGGCTGTTAATTAAAAATAATTAAGTAATAAAGTGGGAAAGAGAGCTGGAGCATCGTAGACGAAACAGTTCGGACCCGTTTCACGCTCATGTCTCAGGATCCTCTTTTTGTGGGCAAAATGGACCACATAAAATATTAAACATACTTTCTTACCATTAATCAATTGTTTGGAACGATGATACAAATTCAAAGTATGTAGGTATCCTTAGCTAATTTATGATACTTAGTGTTGAAACCGGATCTAGGAAACATAGACAAAATTTCTGTTAAAATAAGGTAGCAAAGAGAGAAACAATATGTTGGATGCTTATTATTGCTCAAGTGTCAATTCTAAGAACATGTTCTCTTCTTAAAAATCACCACATCTATTTATTCTGTTATATATGTATAGAGGTGGTTATAAAATATTCAAAACTGAAAATATTACATTATTTATAAGATTTGGTGTTATTTTCTAGATTTTCAATGATTTTTTGGTAATATTACATTACCGATATTGGTTGAACCGGGTTTAGCACGGTCGGTTTAAAACGGTGGTTCCTGATTAAAAGAGTAGGGAAGAATGGGCAAGGACACTTGGTGATTCAAACGGGAGTAAGAGCTTACTTAACTGAGTAATAAGATTGGTGAAGGCCGAATTAGTGTTTCTATTAAACTTTGAATGTCCAAAAAAAAGATCATGCTTAAAGAAGGATTGCACCTCTATTTATAGTTTATAGAGGCGGTTTACATGTGTAGAAAATAAAGGAAGATTTACAAATCTTGTTGATAAGACTAAATCTGTTAAGATTCGAGCTAGATTTGTGGAACTTTTCCATATCAGAATAGGAAAACTTCTGTTTATTGTGTGCTGACGTGTCATCCTACTTCCCTTCAGGTTCGTAGAACCTTCCGAGATGAGACAATTTTCCGAGTGGAATATCTTGTCAGAGTTGAAGACTTAGTACTTGCAACCAGGTGATTCTTTTATATTCGCCCCCNTGTTTTTGATGGACCAAAGTAGGATCTCGGATCCACCTCCAACAATTGTCTCCTCCCCAGACTCGGACAATTCTAGTGCCAAATTTCCGAGTCGGAAAGATTGTTTCATCTTCCAGAATCTTTGGTCCATGTGTCAATTTTCCAGTGGGTCATTTGAACAGTCGCCTTGATTTTATGCTAATCATCATTATTACCGCGTGACTTCGCTTTGATTAGTTCCCGCTCATTGGTTTTTTTCAACATTGCGTCCCTTCACATTTTAGTAATTCTCTATATATACCGTGCTTCTTTCTCTTTTACCATTCACTTTTCATCTGCTCATACTTGCTTTGACAACTTCCGAGTTCTTTGATACTTTAAATTTCTTCTAAGTTCTTCTTATTTTTTTGGAAAATGGGTCTTGATGACTTTAGGCTTCCTAATATTGACGTCGGCGTTAGTTCTGCTCTCGAGGGCTTAAATACCTGGCCCTCTAGAGGTCCTTCTAGGGTTTCCAAACCCTTAGTTGCTCCATCTCGAGACTTGATTGAGGTCCCTCCTGAGTGAAACCGTATTCGCGACCTTCTAAAAAGGCGAGAACTGATGTGCCATTGTCGATTGGTTCTCCAAGAAGAGGCAGTAGGAGCGGTTCTACGAGTTCTTCTCGTGGGAGAAGTAGGGGTGTTCCTGACTTCTGATTTTTCTCACAACCATACTAGTCCACGCCCGATTTTATACTTTTGGTCTGAGTGTGCCGATCTGATGAGACATATTAGGACTTCTCTAGGGTGTCTCCTTTCTCCGGACCAAATGAAGAATCAGGAGGAGTACGAAGAAGCTTCATACTCGGTGTTCCAGGTACAAATCGATTTTTGATTATTACTCCATATAAATTGTCCTAGTTCTGGTTTCTGATTTGTTTACTTCTTGTCTTCTTTGCAATTTATTGCTTGTTTGAACAATATCATGTTGGAACGGGAGAGATCTGTTACCAACTCGGGAGATGATTCTCGAAGGAGTACGCTTGGTCGTGCTGCCGTAAGTTACCTTGAAATGGGTGAGCTTCGGTTGAGGCTCTCTGAAGTGGAAAAGGAACTTGTTTGCGTTAAGGACGAGTTAAAACTTGAATGCGAGAACGTCCTTAAGTTGATTGTTCGTAATGAGGCTTTGTTTGAGTCTCTTGAATGCGCGGATTCTAACCGTGGTGCTGATTTCAAATCTGCTGAGAAAGCGAGTGAGGATGTACTGAAGTTGCGTGCTGAGTTAGACGCTATGAGGGGCGACTTTGATTCTCGTCTTCATCAGGCCTTAACTGTTGAAAACTTGAAGATCTCGAAGGTCTTTCAAGAACGCTTGTCTGATTGTTTAGGATGGATTGCTACTCGGTTCAATGATCTGGATAGGAACCTTGTGGCTCGTTTGTCGTATGCCCAATTTGTTGGGTCGGCTATCATCCTTTAATTGCTTTCTAAACGGGGAATCTATATCCCCCTTGTACTTGCCGATTTGATGGCTGTCAAGGTGAACGAGTTCAAAGATGTTCAAAGATCTCATTGATAAGGAAAGCCTGACACCGCTGCTTCCGGGGGATTTGACCATCCCTGATTTTGAAGTTAGCAAAGCTTCTAATGCTGGCGGAAGTAAACTCACAGAAGAACCGTAATTTTTCTGGGCTTTGTCGTAGTCTTCTTGTATAATCGGCACTAAGCCTTTAGGACATAATTTTTATATGTACTCGGTACTTTTTGTAAGCATTGTTTCTTGTGTAAACGAAATGAGATTTGATAATGAATGAAAATTATTTTAACGGTTTTGACTCATCATTTTACGAATTGTGGTTTCCGAGATCCTTTTTTTTGTTTTTGCGCGTTTAGAGAGTTTTCTTTCTGTGTTTAGAAAGTTTGATTTTTTTATAGCGTTTGAAAATGAACTTTCTGTTATGCGGCTTTGAAACTGAGATTTTAGGACTCACTTCAAGTTTAAGAAGTTCGGATTCAGAAATTGTATTAGTAAAACTTGGTCCAAAGGATTTCTATTTATCTGTTCAGAAATCACGTTCAGACTTATCTGAGACATTTAATTTTGTAACTCTGTACAAAGCTTTGCTTTGTCGTTAAGTGAGATTTTTAATCTCGACAAATCTGGATGGAACTATGTTGGGTCTTTTAGTGAGAAATCAATCTCGACATTTCTGTACAAAGCTATGCTTTGTCTTTAGGTCTGTACGGAACTATGTTCCGTCGTTAGGCGAAAAATTATTCTTGGTCTTTCTGTACAAAGCTACGCTTTGTCTTTTGATCTGTACTGAACTATATTCTGTCGTTAGTAAAGAAATGATTCTCTGTATTTTTGTACAAAGCTATGCTTTGTCTTTTGATCTGTACAGAACTATGTTTTGTCGTTAGTCGAGAAGTTATTCTCATGAACGTGTCCTAGGCTATGTTTTTGTCTTTTGACGAGTTCTGACTTGAGAAACCTGTCCTAAACTATGTTTTCGTCCTTTGACAAGAACTATTTCAATGTACCTGTCCTAAGCTATGTTTCCATCTTCTAACGGAAATTGTTCTTACAAACATGTATGGAACTTTTTTCCGCTGTTTAGTGAGATTTCCATCTCGGTCAATATGTACAAAGCCGTTAAGCTTTGTCTTTCCTGTCATAAACTAAACTCTTGTAGATGCTACGAGAGATGAGTCTCGTAATGCATAAGCTTTTCTACTTGAATTAAGTGGATTTTGGAATTTGCTTTCCAAGGTTTTAGGCCTAATGATAATGAGTTTTTCGAGGTTAGGCTTGGCGAGTTTAGAACTCGGCATTTAAGATAAGGACTAGGTTTTAGTCGTGGATATTTGAAGTTTTAGAATTCGGCAGTTTACCTTTACTTTGAATAAGTTTTTTGAGGTTGAACTCAGCGAGATTTTAAGACTTGGCTTAAAAGACAAGTTATATTTTGAGAGAATTTATCTCGGGTTATATAGGGTGTAATCCTGTTTTTTTTAAATGCCGACTTACAACAAAACAATATTTTTATTAAGTTCTAGCTGGTCCCGAAGGCTACCTACGTACCCGAAGGGATCAAGCCAAGACGTAATTCTCATTACATAACTAATGAAGTAGATAGTAATGCGTTAAGTGATGCATTTAGTTTTCCGAGAAAGTAATTTGCTAGTAGTAATATCGCTTTAGGTTGAAGGAATTCCAACTCCAAGGAATCGGAACTCCTTCCATGGTGGCGATTTTGTAGACGTCCGGTTTGACAATTTTGAATAATGTATGGCCCTTCCCAATTGGCGCCGAGTTTCCAGCATTGAGTTCAGCTGTGTTTTCGAACACTTTTTGGAGTACATGATCTCCAACAGCAAAGTGTCATCCGCGTACTTTCTTGTTTAGTATTTTGCGGCTTGCTGTTGATAAAATGTACTCGGAGGAGGGCTTCGTCGCGTTCTTCTTCCAAGTCGTCAATGCTATTTTCCATGGCATTGTTATTCGTGTCTTTGTTCTCAGAAAAACGTTCGCGGCGTAGAGTTGGCACTACAATTTCTGCTGGGGCCAATGCTTCCATTCCGTGAGATAGAGAGAATGGAGTTCGCCCGGTTGATCGCCGAGGTATGGTCCAATGTGACCATAACTCTCCTTCTAACTCAGAAGCCCAACTTCCCTTCTTTTCGGAAAGTCGCTGACCATTGACGATCTGTTTGTCTGTGGCCTCTGCCAGACCATTCCCTTGCGGGTCTCACGGTGTTGATTTGCTCACTCGAATATTCCATCTGGTGCAAAAGTTAGTAAATTTGGTCGAGATGAATTGAGATCCGTTATTCGTTACAATTTTGTATGGGAGACCATGTTGGCAGATGATGTTTTTCCATACAAATTTGATTACATCTATATCCTTGATCTAGGAGTAAGCTTCTGCTTCGACCCATTTTGAGAAGTAGTCGGTCATTACGAGCATGAATCTCTTTTACCGGGAGGATAGTAACGGCCCAACGATATCCATTGCCCATCTCATGAATGGATAAGGCATTATCACAGATGTTAACCCTTTGGTTGGAGCATGAATGATGTGCCCATGCCTTTGGCATTTGTCGTATCTAGCAGTGTACTCGGCACAATCCTTGGACATGGTTGGCCAATAGTAGCCCAGTGTCCTAATCTTTTGAACGAGCGTTCTTCCACTATTGTGGTTTCCTCCTGCTCCATCATGCATTTTCTTGATGATTTCGTCGACTTCCTTGCCGTGAACGCATGTAAGCAAGACTCCGTTTGAACTTCTTTGGTAAAATTTTCACCGATTTACGTGTAGAAAGCGCTCTTTGCTTTTAGGCGTCGTGCAGCCCATCTGTCTTCTAGCGTTTCGCCGTCGATGATATAGGCTAAGAATTTTCATCTTGCCAATCTATCTTCTGCTCAGAGTTATGTTTGGTGTCGGCCATCTTGGAATCATAATCTTCTCGAATTCATCTATTACCGAGACTAGTTCCATATCTCCCTTTGGTAGGGTTATGCTTGGGCTATCTATGCTTTCTACCGGGATGATCCGTCGTTGGACAGGATCTGTTGTGGATGCGATAGCGGCAAGGGTGTCGACAGATGTGTTCTCAGACCTTGAGATTTTGCTGATTCGAAATCTCAACTCCTTGGTTATCTCTTTTACCACGCAGAGATAAACTTCCATTCTATCGATCTTTGTGTTGTACCCTCTGTTTACTTGATTGACGACAAGTTGTGAGTCGTAGTAACAACTGATGTCAGTGGCCTCAACTTCTTTAGCCAACTTTATTCCTGCAATCAATGCCTCATATTCTGCTTTGTTGTTTGAAGCTGGAAACACAAGTCGGAAAACTTTTTCCATGACTTCTCCCGTGGGGCTTTCTAGCCTGATTCCCACTCCTGAGCCGTGTTATGAGGAAGATCCGTTTATGTAGATTCTCCATGTTTGGTTTGCTTCTAAGCTTGGAGGCTCTAATTCTGGTGATAGCTCGATTATGAAGTCGGCTAGGACTTGTGACTTTGCACTTGTTCGTCCTTTGAATTCAATATCGTACTCGCTTAGCTCTATTGTGCATTTTGTTAGTCGTCCTGACTGGTTTGGACTATGCAGTATTGTTCGCAATGGGTGATTCGTTAACACTATGATGGTGTGTGATAGGAAGTAAGGGCGTAACTTCCTTGCTTAGGTAACCACTGCTAATACGAGTTTCTCTGTAGTTGGATATTGGGAGTCGGCTTCGTCCAATGACATGCTGATGTAAAAGATTGGGTACTGAGTTCCTCTATCCTCTCGAACTAGTACGCCACTAACTGCCGAGGTGGAAACCGTGATGTACATTACCTTGTATTAATAAGTGCCTCGCTCCATGATGAACGATGTCTTTTCCATGTTGTCAGGATGCATTTGGATCTGGTTGTATCCCGAGAAGGCATCCATAAATGAGAGAAGCTTAATCCCGGCTATCGCTTCGAAAATTTGGTCGATGTTTGGCAATGGGTAGTTGTTCTTCGGACATGCTTTATTAAGATAGGTGAATTCTATGCAGACTCTCCACTTTCCGTTCTTTTTGGGAATGACTACCGGATTGGCCAGCCATTCTGGGTATTGAACCTCGGTGATTGATCCGATTTCAATCAGCTTCTTTACTTCTTCAATCACGGCCTTTGTTCTTTCTGGCCCAAGCTTTCTTTTCTTCTGCTTTATTGGCTTGTATGTCGGATCGACTTTTAGTCTATGACTTGTGATTGTCGGGTTGATTCTAGACATATCACATGGTTTCCATGCGAACGTCGCCACGTTCTCTTCAAGGAGTCGTATTAGCCTTTCCTTGATAGTTTTTCTTATATCGATTCCGATGCTCATACACTTAGTCGGATCAGTTGAGTCGATATTAACAAGCTTGATAGTTGACTGATCGAGCTTCTTGGGAGCAGGAGGTTCGGTAAGTGTTTTTCTCCCTATTGATGATGTAATCATGCATGGTTTGTTTCTTAGCTTCAGCTCGGCGATGAAGCAAGTTTTGGCCATTTTGTGATCGCCCTTAAGAGTGTAGACTCCTTCGTTTGTTGGGATCTTAACGCATTGATGATAATTTAATGGCACGGCTTCAATCGAGTGTATCCAATGCGTTCCTAAGATCATGTTGTAGATGGGTGGTTTATCTACAACAAGTAGCTTGTTCCATCTCGTGAGTCCAGCAACTTGGATAGCTAACTTCACTGTTCCGATCGCGTTGATTGTGCTTCCATCAAATGTGGTCAATGTTCTGTCCATGGGTTTTAGATGGACGTCTGGTAGTGCCATTTTATCGAGAGTCTCTTTGAATATGAGATCTACTGAACTCCCAGTATCAATGAGAATTCCCGAAACGTCACAGTCTGCAACTCGGAGTTTGATGACTATGGGATCATTGTGTGGGAAGCTAACTCCTTTGACGTCTTCCGCGCTGAAAGTGATCACCGAGTCTACGACATGCATGCATTCCTGGATGGGCTCTTGGTTGACTGAGGCGACTACTTTTCACTCATATTTACTGATTGTGCGAATAGTATCATCGCGAACCTGTAATCCGCCCATGATTACACCAACGACAACTCGTGGATCTCCAGATCCATTGTTGTCTCTTTTTGGCTTTTTCCGCTTTGCTAGTTTAGAAGCGCCAGCTTTTGGGCTCGCCGATTTGAAGGCGGCTTCTCGTTGCTCAGCTTCTTTCCGCTTCTGCGTTTTATACCTCTGGGTTTCTTCTTCCGAGACCTCCAATTCTCCTTTGCTGAATTTCTCAGCAAGGAACTATTGCAGCTGTTTGCATTTCATAGTCGAATAGCCTGCTTTCTTGTGGAAACCACAATATTCGTTTCGATTGTAGGTATTGTTGAACAATTTATCGCGGGGGCTATTATTCTCCACAACTCAGAAAGTGGTTGCTGAGTTTGCTTTGCCTTTATTGTGCTGCCTAGGCTCGTAGTGCGTCTCCTTTTGTTCTTTGACTGCCGAATTCTGCTGCACACTCGGGTTTTGTGAGAGGATTTGTTTTTCCTCTACATATTTGGCATGTCTAGCTGCCCAGTATAAGGCATTCGTGATCGTATTGGGCCTTTTAACGAAAAGATCCCGTTTTAACGTCTCATCAGTCACCATTCCAGTTCGGAGGGATTCGATTGCCATGTCGTCACTAACTTTGGCCTTGGTCAGTATCTTCTTAGAGCGTCCGAGATATGACTTCAAGGATTCGTCAAAGCCCTGCCTCAAAGATCTGAGTTCAGCTGCTGAGGTGTCTTGGTTGACAAACAGAGCATATTCCTTCATAAACAGCTCAGCGAGTTGGTTGAAGCTCTCAATGGACCCAGCAGGAAGCTTGGTGAATCATACCAAGGCATCTCTGGTTAAGTTTTTTGCAAAGTGCTGGTAGTAAGCCGCATCTTTATTATCTACAGTGTAGTTGGTACCGTTCATCATGACATTGAAGCCGCTCATGAACTCCACAGGATCCAAGTTCCCATCGTAAGAGGGGTATCAAAGTTGCTGCCCTCTTTTTATCGAGGCTCTCTGTAGTCGCGGTGCGAATGGCGAATTCTGCGCCTGAGCTAGGATCCTTCCTATCTCAGGTGCCAAGCTAGTAGCTTGATGGAATTTGGACTTGATGTCATCCATCATTTTTAATACGGTGGCAGCATCCAAAGTCACTTGGTTTGGCTGTCTTGCTGCGTTCGGTATGGCGGAGTGATCTTGTACCGAAGTGGTGGTGGAAGGTCTTCATCATCCCAAGTTTCCTCGACTTTCCTTCTCAGTCTGAGTCGTGTCCATTGTCGACCCGTCTGCTGGATCGGTGTGTTCCGGAGGGAGAGGTTCCCTCCTTTCTAGTGAGCTTATGGTGAGTTCTCCGTCCACCATATTCCTAGTTTCAGAGTTTACTCTTACCTTTATGAAGATGTCTTTCGATATCTTCCCCACAGACGGCGCCAGCTGTTAGAACCGGGTTTAGCACTATTGGTACTAAACGGTGGTTCCTGATTAAAAGAGTAGAGAAGAATGGACAAGGACACTTGATTCGAACAGGAATAAGAGCTTAGTTAACTGAGTAATAGGATTGCTGAAGGCCGAATTGGTGTTCTTATTAAACTTTGAATGTCCAAAAAGAAGATCCTCCTTACGGAAGGATTGCACCTCTATTTATAGTTTATAGAGGTGGTTTACATGTGTAGAAAATAAAGGAAGATTTACGCATCTTGTTGATAAGACTGAATATGCTAAGATTTGAGCTAGATTTACGGAAGTTTTCCATATTAGAATAGAAAAACTCCCGTTTATTGTATACTGACGTGTCATCCGACTTCCCTTCAGGTTTATAGAACCTTCCAAGACGAGACATTTTACCCAGTCGAATATCTTATCCGAGTTGAAGACTTAGTGCTTGCAACTAGGTGGTTCTTTTATATTCGACCCGTTGTTTTCGATGGACCGAAAAGTAGGATCTCGGATCTGCTCCAACAGATATGAAATATATCCATATATTTTTGGTAGTAAAGTACCGGGCACATAATTTACTCCAAGATGATTTAGAGTTTCGAGATAGCCTGATGGTATCGAGATGACGAGTTCCGAAAAAAGGCTTGTGGTCATCATTGTCGAGACGATATTCTCTGAGGTACATATCCAATATCGTCATGTATTTACCAAGATGATACATATATGATTTCAGAAACTCTTGGTCTTCTACTTGACGAACATGTTTATGAACCTGGAGATCCTTTTCTTGTTCGTGGGCCGGAGAGGATCGGAGATCCACCTACAACAATTGCTCCCCTCCCCCCCCCCCCNCCCCCAAGACTCAGATAATTGTTCACGATTTCTGAGTTGGTAGTTAACCTTCTTCTGGAATCTTAGGTCCACGTGTCATGATGTTATTGACTTCAATAGCGGTTTTACATGCTATAATTAGGCCTAATGATGACTTGACACTTCAAATTCGGTCATTGCTTATAAATACCAAGTGAAGGTCCACCAGAATTTATTTTACTAGATCTTTCAAATTGGTGAAGAGGTATTGTTCTCTCCTTCTCTCTTAAATTATTTTTTGATTTGCCAAAACGCTGTATTTTTAACCTTCTCTGCTATATAAATTTGGATTATTTTCCGAAATGAGAAAAATTAGGTCGAATCAAGTAGTAGTTCTAGTTCTTAGGATCCTTTAACACCCATTGCTTATGGATATACCAACAATGTTGAGAGTGAGCAAAAACGGGTTTCAACCCATAATTCTGATGCCGAGGTCAATAAATTAGCCAAGACGAGTTGCGACTCCATAGTAACTCTTAGGGTTAGTACTTCTGGTGCTTCTTCTCCAGTCAACATTTTGTTGATGGTTTCCTCGAGAGATTTAGCGGAGTTCAAAGATGGCTTCACTCTCTGGATATTTGTCCAACCATGATTACACTAAAGAAGTTGGCTAAAGCCAAAGAAATCTGTTCGGCTTTAAATAATCTTGAAGTTGAGATCCTATAGCCTAATAAGAGACCTTGGGATCCACCAGATGGTTTTGTCGCGATATGCAATTTGTGGTTCACAGAGGCTCGGATGTGGCTTCCAATCCCCCATCTCTTAGTTGATTATTATGCTGCCTAATGTAGAGATAAGACCCAACTTCATTTTTCAGGGCTAAAGAACATCATATGCACTTTGATCCTTGGAAGTAAGGTGGGTGTTCATATCTCGACTCGAATTTTTGAGTAAATGACTCAATTTATTGCTAAGACGCCACTTGAAGAGACCTACTGTGTGAAAGCTAAAATTAGTCTTCGTTTCCTTAATAATTTCTCGTCGAAAGTCACAAATTGGAAACATCGCTACTTCTTTGCTCATGTAGATGAAAATCTTGTCTTTCTACCTTTTAAGAGTTTTGAGTTTGTTTGGGCAAGAAATGGCGGTAGAATTTATGGGTGTCTCAGCATTTACACTCTTTCTTAAATATCTAAGATGATATTTACTGGAACTTACAATTGCTTACAATGAAATATTCCACATCGAGTTCTCCTCTTCCTGATTTCGACGCAAAAGTTGTGGAACTTTAACAAGTTTCCCCGGCCTTCTTGCGTGGACAGGGTCTCAGATTAACCAAAGTTGTTTCCTGTCCTTTTTTATTCTAGAGAAATTTATCTCAAACAAGAGGCTCATAAAATTTTGTTGTTGTTGTAGGCACCCGTGAAGAAATTCAACCTGAGATGGGCCGATGAGATTTTTAGAGGCCTGAGGTCATGGGTGATTTTGATGCCGCTTTGGATGAAGGGCTTGCTCAAACTATCGATAATAACGGGCTTCCGGCTGAAGAAACCGACCTTCATCAATTTAATACTGAGGAGATCAATCATCTCCAAGACGTCAGAGATACTAAGAACAAGGTGACTGTTGGTCTCGAGGATGTTTCAAATCCTACTTCTGTCAGTTTCATCGATATGGAGAAGACAGACATCATTACGGGCTCTGAGGGCGTGTCAACTTTGGAAAAAGGCAAAGCCAAAGGTGTAAAAAAGACTAAGAAGAAATATGTTGAGGACAGAGATACATCTGTTAAAGTCTTGGAAATGAAGGGAAAAAAATCCAAGATCAAAATACCTAGAGTTTACTCTAAACAATCAATGAAAGACACCGAAGCCCTTTTTCTATGCGGCTGGTTGATGAGGTGATCAGTCATCATTTGAGGATGTTAGGTCATAACTCTGCCCTCATGATTGGAAAAGTAGCACGCTGTTGTCTGTGGGAGTGAAATAATATGGAACATCCTCCTTCCAAAATTATCCCAAGAAAAAAGGGGAAAGTTATTGGGGACTTCTGCTTCTCTCACAAGCTCAACAAACGAGCCCCTCTCGTGACTTATACGACTTCTTGTGCTGATTTGATGCGAAAGGTAGGGAACACCATCCTCGAGCTCCCTCCTCCCGATCAAACGTTAAATAGGGATGAGTGCGAGGAGACATTCCTGCTTGTGATGAAGGTTTGACTTCCTTCTTGACTTGCATTGCTCTTTTGTATTAGGTCCTTGACATTGCGTTCTCATTCTCTCCAAGATTGGGTGGATTCTAGCCCAAACATGAAATTCACCATTCTCTTTAAGAATGAGATAGATCGCGGTAAACCAAGGGCCGAGACTGTGTTGCCCTTCGTACGATGGAACCACAAACCCTCTGGGGTACATGAGCGCGTTCAATATCATGATGGGAGGTACAAATTTCCACCCAGACCAAGAAGATGCAGCGTACTGTCAACTCTTTGCTGAAAACTTGACTTTGGACGCACTGGTGTGGTTCACCAAGTTGCCCACATAGGATCGATTGGAAGCTTCAATCAGCTAGCCGAACTGTTTATGAAACAATATGCTATGTACATCAACTAGAAAACTTCTACAGCCGAGGTGTGATAACAAGATATTTCTGTATTCTCAAATCCTACTGTACTAGTGTGTCTAAGGCACAAAAGGTATCAATCCAAGTGGGAGTGTAACTAGCAATCAGAATGTGATAGACTACTCTAGTTCAAGGCAAATCGGTGTAATGGTTTCGTTATCTATCAACCTAAAAAAGAAATTTAAACAACAAGAAACAATAATATAAAAGTACTAAGCAGAAAACAAGTCTAAATTAGGAGGCGTAAAAGCAATGGAAGCAAAGCGCAATAAAATCAGAATGCAGCGAAAGCAGAAATAAAACTAGCGCAAAGAATTAAGCAACATGTGAGAAAGTAGGGTTCATAAGGGTAGAGATCATGGACCAGCACCTCACTAAAATTTACTAAATCTCTTAACAAAACTCTAACAGAGAAAGTTTCTAGGCAATTCACACATAATGAATCCACTCTCGTGGCAAACAAACTCAGGAAAGCTATCAACAGACCCTATCATCATAAGCGTTTAACAACCTAACTGGCGTGAAGCAAAAATTAACTCGAGCCTAATCAACACCTTAGACATTTAATATTTTGAGCTAAGAATGCAAATCTATGAAACGGTTAAATCAGACAGTTCTGTACAACTTTTGAGTACTAAACGTCTATGAACAAATTTTGATTGATCAGAATGAAATAAGTATTTAACAACACCGAAATAGAAGAAACCTAAATAAAATCTACTCCTAAGCGACCTAGTAAGCTTTAATATCCACGCTGGTCTAATCAGCTCTCTCACAAACCCTAGCTAATCTACTCAAAACACATAGGCGAAGCAATCAAAGCAAAGGTCAAAGGGAGCGTCATGATAAACAAATTTAGAATGCAAAGTTGAATTAAAAAAATTGGAAATTTATTCAAGATACATCAAACGAAAGTAGAATTACAACACCAAAAGCTCAAAAGTGTTTTCTTGCGGAAGCATAAAAACATAGATAATCCTTTTTCGAAACAACCTAGGGTTTTTATACTTAGACCCTTGCTTAACCTAAAGATAGAAAAATAACAAAGTATATAACAAACTTGGCCCATCAACTTCAGAGGCCCATCAAGAGTGAGATAATGCTCCACTTTGTACACGAGTAAATGGAGAAGCTCGATTACAACTCGAGTCTGAGTTAAAGCTCTCGTTTGTTCTCGAGTCCATCTTGAAGCTCTAGTTCGTACGTGAGTCTGTGGTGAGGCTCGACTTCCATAGTTGCGTCCAAGCTTATCATCTGGTCCAAATGTTTCCAAAGCGTCCAGGATGCTCCAATTATGCTTTCCAAGTACCTAAAACTCTTTTTGTGCAACATGTATGCAATTATACGCAATGCATGAAACACGAATCTAAAAGAACTCTAAAGAAGTGCAAATGCTATGAATATGAATGCAAACTATGCTAAATAATACCTCTAAAACATACTAAAATACACATATATCAAGCTGCGGTCCTTAAAGCAAGGATTCGACGAGACTTTGATGTCATACCTCGAGCGCTTCCGGAGGATAATGACCAAGGCTAAAGTCAGCGACGACATGGCTATCAAAGCTTTAAGTCATACTGAATACATCAAGGAAAAACAAATCCTCGCCAAAACTCAAAAGGCTCAACACGAGTCTGGAGCGAAAGAGCCAAAGGAAGAGTACCAGGAGCTGAGAGATCACAATAATCGCAGAAGAGCTAACTCGGCGACAGCATTCCAAGTCGGAGATACAGACAATCCAGCTAGGAAGAAACCCTGGAACAACACCTACAACCAAGGAGAATACTGCGCCTTCCATGAACGGGTCGACCATTCAACCTCGAAATGTAAACACCTCCAAGAACTACTCGCTGAAAAAAACAGAAAAGGCGAGTTAAATCTCACCAAGGAGGAAACTCAGCAGTTCCGGTTGTAGAAACAAAAAGAAGCTTAGTTACGAGAAGCGGCCAACAAGCCGGCCAATCAGAACAACGCCGCTAATGATAGAGTTAAGCGCACAAAGAATGGACACAAAACTTTTGAATAGATTGACCTGCGAGTAAACGTATATGTCATCATGGGAGACCTCCAATCTTGTGATGACACTATATGGTCCATCAAGAAATACGAGTGTAAGGTTGTAGCTACAGTCAGCCTTAAGAACTCGTCTCTGTCAGAAAGGTTTACACCAGCCAACTCGGAGTTATCGTTCTATCCAGATGATCTTGAAGAAGTAAGCTTTCCACACAATAACCCGCTAGTCGTCAAGCTCCGAGTTGCTGATTGTGACGTCTCTCGGGTACTTATCAACACTGGAAGCTCAGTCGATTTGATCTTCAAACAGACTTTGGACCGGATGGCACTCCTCGATCTTAGAATCAAGCCGGTTGATAAAACCCTAACCGTGTTCAATGGTAGTTCTATACATGCCATAGGAACAATCAAATTGTCAATTCGGGCAGTCGGAATCACAAGATGGATTAAGTTGTTGGTGATCGACAAGCCGCCGATTTACAATATGATCTTGGAAATGCCTTGGATCCACACAATGAAGGCGGTCCCGTCGAGCTACCATCAATGCGTAAAGATCCTGACTAACAAAGGAACTTACACTTTGCAAGGTGATGAGAATATGTCAAGAACATGCTTTGTTGCCGAGCTGAAGCTACATAACAAGTCTTGTATGATCACAGCGACAATCAGAAACATGGCCACTTCGGAGCCTCCTGCTCCTGAGAAGCCAGACAGATCAATGGTTGAACTCGTCAACATCAATTTATCACTCTACGAAGTGCGTCAATATTGGAGTCAACTTAGACAAACTGATTTGAGAAAAGTTAATCAAACTTCTCGAACAAAATGTGATGACGTTTTCATGGGCAGTACAATACATGCCTAGAATCGATCCAAGGATAGCAAGTCACAGATTGAACATCGGCCCGACGTATAAGCCAATAAAGTTGTTAAAGGTGGAAGTTAGGGCCTGAAAGGATAGAAGCCATGATTGAAGAAGTAAATAAGCTTATCGATGCAGGGTTTATTATCGGAGTACAATATCCCGAATGGCTAGCTAATCCAGTCATAGTACCAAAGAAGAACGACAAACGATAAGTCTGCATAGACTTAACCAACCTGAACAAGGCATATCCGAAAGATAGCTTTCCTTCACCAAATATCGATCGGATTGTAGAAGCAACGACATAGAACCCCGACTTCCATAGGTCCTTAGTTCGACCTCCTACTAAGAATTGGGGTCCTTGCACGGGCAGAATAGACGTGGCCTGAGGATGTGCTTGAGCACTCGGCTCTGCTGTTTCAGCCTCCGAATTACTCTTGTTCATGGATGCATTCTCAGGCTAGAACCAAATCAGTATGCATCCTGACAACATGGAGTAAACCTCATTCATAACCAAGCAAGGAACGTAGTATTATAAGGTCATGCCCTTCGGCCTTAAGAACGCGAGAGCTACTTATCAACAGATTGTTAAGAAAATGTTCATCGAGCAACTTGGTCAGACGATGAAGGTTTACATGGACAACATACTGATTAAGTTCTTAAATGCCGAAGATCATGTCAATCACTTGGCTCTCTATTTCAAGACATTAAACGAGTATCATATGAAACTAGACCATGCTAAATGCAAATTCAGAGTAACATTAGGAGAATTTCTAGGATATATCGTTACCCAAAAAGGGATATAAGCAAATCCAAAGTAGGTGAAGACAATCCATGAATTACTATCTCTAAGTAACAAACAAGAAGTCCAAAGACTGATAGGACGAATTACCGCACTGAATCAGTTCATCGCCCGATGAACGAACAAATGTCTCTCTTTCTATCTACTCCTGCAAGGAAATAAAAACTTCAAATGGGATGACAAATACGAAAGCGCATTTCCCAAGTTGAAAGAATATCTATCAACTCTACCGGTTTGATCAAAACCTGAAGACGGAGAACGACTTAACTTATACATCGCGGTGTTATCAGCGGTGGTAAGCAGCATACTTGTACGAGAAGATAGAGGAGTCCAATATCCGATCTTCTACACAAGAAAGTCTCTTAATGGAGCCGAATCCCGTTATCCGAGCACAGAAAAACTCGCTCTGGCAGTTGAAACTTCAACAAGGAAGTTACGACCGTACTTTCATTCTTACAATGAATATTGTGCTCACTAACCACCCACTACGAAATATCCTCAACAGCCTAAATCAGCTAGGAAGGTTAAATAAATGGGCTATAGAACTCAGCGAGTACGACGTAAAATTCAAAGGAAGAACTAGCGCTAAGTCAGAAGTTCTAGTGGATTTTCTGATCAAACTATCCCTTGAGTTGGAGGCAATAGAAACAGATGAGTCTCCTCAAGTCTGGGAACTCTTCATAGACAAATCATCTTCGCAACACGGATCCGGGGTCAGAATTGGACTAGAAACTCCAAGAGGTAAAGTACTGGAACATTCTTTCCAACAGGCTTTCCTAACCTCAAAAACGAGACCGAGTAAGAGGCGTTAATTGTCAGGATTTGACTTGCCAAAGAAGTTGGAGCTTCCCAAGTTAAATGTTATTATGACTCCCAGTTAGTCATCAATCATTTCAACGGATGCTACGATACAAAGAATGACCGTATGGAAGCATACTTGAAGATCATAAGAGAGTTATCAAGGACTTCAGAATCAATGTCATTAAGATTTTCCGAATGGAAAATACTTTAGCTGATGCATTGGCAGCCTTAACTTAGATTCCGTTCAAAGATGAGTCATCCCGGTGGAGAGCATCGACCAGCCAAGTATTCAACTTTCATTTGGAGATTTCATCATCATTTTGGCAATTACGGACTCGTGTGAAGATCTTGATATGGAGGTGGATGACCTCCCTCAAACTAGAGAAAGGAAAATTGATTGGAGAGACGAGATACATGCGTATATACTCGATGGTGAAACTCAAAAGATCGATGGACAGCTCGAGGGCTCAAAGCCAAGTGTGTTTTCTATGCACAAATTAATGGCAAAATTTACTGCCAAAGTTTGAACGGAACGTGTCTTACATGTATCCATGGCGACGAGACAAGAAGAGTGATGCGTGAAACACACAAAGAAGATGGAGGAAATCACACTCGTGGATGATCTCTTGTGCATAAGATCCGAACTCTTAGATACCACTGGCTGACTATGGCTAAAGATTGTCGAGACTATACAACTAAGTGTGATAAGAGCCAATGTTACAAACACATAATACACGCTCCGACTGAAGAGTTAACCTCGTCAATAATACCTTATTCGTTCATGCGTTGGGCAATGGACATAGTACAACATTTACCAGCATCTCAGCAAAAGAGGTTCATGCTAGTTATGACCGACTACTTCTCTAAATAGGTCAAACTTGAGGCATATTCTCAAATAAATGATAAAGACGTAGTCATGTTTATTTGAAAGAACGTCATTTGCCAACACGATTTACCATACGAAATCGTCATGGATAACGGTTCTCAATTCATCTAGGCAAAGTTCATAAACTTCTGTGCTAGGTGGAATAGTCGATTTAGCACTCCACGCCTAGAACTCGTAAGGTAACAGGCAAGGAGAGTCGACGTATAAGCAATTTTTGGATGGAATCGAGAAACAACTCTAAGAGAAGAAAGGCCATTAGGAAGACAAATTAGATGGAGTACTTTGGTCACATCGCACGATGCCGAGACAATTAACTGGCCGTACACTCTTCTCTCATCTCATAGAATGAAAGCGCTCGCCTCCGCAAAAGCCACCATCCGAACTTTGCGCAGAATCCAGTCTCCAAGCAATGATGAGTCAAACCACCAAGCTATGGAAACTAGCATAGACGACTTGGAACAAGAAAGGAATGACGCTTTGCTCTGCATGCAAAACTATCAGCAACAAGCATCAAATTATTACAATAAGTAAGTACGAGGGCAGCACTTTGCTAAAGGAGACCTTGTGTTGTGAAAAGTGTTTGAAAATACAGCTGAGTTAAACGCTGAAAAACTTGGCGCTGATTGGGAAGGATCCTACATAGTTTGCAAAGTCGTGAAATCAGGCGTGTACAAGATCGTAACATTGGAAGGAGATGTGGTGTCACGAAGCTGGAATTCTATCAACTTGAAGTGATACTACTACTAAAAAAAACGCCAACTTGGTGACTATTTTGCATCTTCTGATGTCCGTCTAATCTATGAATTATGTAATGAGAACTACGTTTTGGTTTGATCCCATTAAGGGTACGTAGGCAGCCTTTTGGTATAGCTTTAACTATATAAATTTTTTATAAGTTGCCTTCTTGGCAGTAAAAAAAAATTATATCAAAGCATAATTCCAAAAGAGAAGCTTCAACTATTCCAATCAGTTCTAACAGACAAGTCAAAGGAACTGCTGAGGACTCGTCAGAAAAAAGTCTATGTGCTTCTGTGAGTCAAGTCTCACCAGCAGCACGAGAAGGTTTGCCAACTTCAAAAACTGGGACGACAAGATCTTCAGGATAGAGCGCTATCAAAGTCTCACTAGGCGTACGAAAGACGAGTAGCCAAGTTGACGTCCAAATCTTCTTTGACAACTTCAAAAATCGGGGTGACTAGATCTTCTTTGACAATGACCGAAGAACATTGCTTGAGCTGGTATACTGGGTGTACAAAAGATGAGTAGCCAAGTCGGCGTCCAGGTTGTTGAAGCAAGCAACAATCTTTTCAAAACAACCAATGAGTTGGTCGCGAAGATCCTGATAGAACTTCAGCTTCTCGGCATTCATACCATCCTGAAAGCGAAGATCAAATTCCTTTTTCATCGAATCCAACTCATCATGAAGCTTTGTTGACAAGTCATTGGCCTTTTTGGCAGCCTTAAAAAGCAGTGCTCTGATCCAAATCAACGTAGTTTAGTGACTCGGTTAAAACCGCATTCTCCTAAGTTAGCTTGAACACATTTTCTTGCTCCTGCTTTAACTCGGCCTTCAGGCGAATGAGTTCCTCTTAGCTGTGGACAACCTAGACATGGCTTCTACCACCCCCAAATGAGTTTTCCCTGCTCGACTAGCAAGATAGGCAGTCCCTCTTCCATTCAAGAAAGACATTGTTCAAGTGAGAGATGAACTGAACAAAAATGACTAAAGTGTCGAGAGGAAAAACCTAAGTACTAACCTTGAAAATGAGGTATGCAGCCTCCTTATATTATTCCCTATTCACCATTTGGTTAGGAGGGGGAAAAAGGTCCAGAGAAGACATGATATGTCGCATCAGATCCGCATACTCAACATGGGTTGACGGAATCGGTGTCGTGCCCTTGTGACTATAGGAGACTCAGAAGTTGACAGGAGCTCTCCTTCATTCTCTCCTCGCATCAGGAGCTGCCAGCAGGTGACTCAATCTGAAGATCACCAGCCTTCGCCTTCTTCTGGGGATGTGGGTTACCGCGACTCATACTAGCCCTGAACAAGACTAAAGGAATGTCTCTAGTCTCAACGGGCATGGACGTAAGAGCACTGCTACCCCGTGTTGATCTCTCATTCTGACGGGACCTATCCGATTCAAGGATAGTGTCGATTCCATCTCTAGTGTTTGGAAGTTGTAAATTGTCAAGGCCCATAGTCGGAAAATAAAAGATGAAGTCAGAAAAATTGAACTCGAACGGGGAAGTTTAAGAGAAAGTAAAAATTGTTAGTTTAGATTGAAGTGAAGATTGAAGGTAAAAACTGGGTATCTATACAAATTTACCGGAAACCGAATCGTAGCACAATGACGACCTACTAATAGCCTGTTAAACTGCCCTAATCGCCCAATCGACGTCTGAATTATGGACCAAAGATTCCAGAAGTAGGTAACATACCAACTCGGAAATTCAACACAATTTTCCGAGTCTGGGGAGGGATAATTGTTGGAGGTGGATACGAGATCCTACCTCGGTCCACGAGAACAATCGATAATTGGAAAACTATTAAGTCGTGAACTCGGATAAAGAGTCATCTCGGCTCTCGGTTGAGAACTCGGAAATATCCCTATTCGGCCGATCACTGTACGAGAAGAGTTGCAACTTGTCGTCAAAGAGAAAATGAAGTTTTCGTAATTCGGATAAGGAGAACTTCCAAAATCTAGCAAGAATCTTTCTATTTATCGGCAAATCTAAACAAATGTAATTTTTCCTATTTTCTAAGGATTATAACTGCCTCTATGATCTATAAATAGTGGTTAAAACCCTTGAGAAAAGGAGCAACTTTTTAGCACTTTGGAGTTTATAATAAGAACTCAACCCGATCACTTCTTACTCTAGTAATTTCTTTGTGTCTCTCCAAACCAAGATCAAGAATCTGCCCTCATATTCCCTCTACTTTAATTAGAGCTTGATTTAGAAAACTTTGTGCTAAGTCCTGCTCGAACAGTAACAACATCACTCCAAAACTTTTTAGGAACATTGTTATGGAACATCATAGACCTAACCACTTCCATGATGTCCATATTCTTCCCTTCAGCAACTCCATTTTGTTGAGGAGTGTATGGATAAGTAGTTTGATGAATTAATCCATGTGTTGCAAGAATTTGTTTAAACTCATGATTTGTATACTCTCCTCCATTGTCAGTCCTGAGGATCTTAATCTTTGTACTACATTGATTGAAAACAAAGTTCTAAAAGTTAGTAAATGCTTCAAAGACTCGATCTTTACTAGGTAGCAATGTTAACCAAATAAATTTCAATTTCTCATCGATAAAGGTGACAATATATTTATGTTTTTCTCTAGAGACACAAGGAGATGACCACACATCAGAATGAACAAGATCAAAACATTTCCCATAAATAGTTGAAGACTTAGGGAACACCGATATACAATGTTTCCCAAGAATACAAGCTTCACAATTGTCATTCTTAAAAGAAACATTAGGCAATAACAAGTTTAGTGCACGACAGTGTGGATGTCCTAACCGAGCATGTT
The DNA here is from genome assembly GCA_900406435.1 of Lepidium aucheri. Classification (NCBI taxonomy): domain Eukaryota; kingdom Viridiplantae; phylum Streptophyta; class Magnoliopsida; order Brassicales; family Brassicaceae; genus Lepidium; species Lepidium aucheri. The sequence goes on from OVBA01000225.1 coordinate 77,780, forward strand.
CAACACATCATCATTCAGACTACTACTAGAAGTGGAAGCACTAGATGAACTAGCTAAACACGAATTGAAAGATAGATTTGGACTATTCTCGGTCTTCTCTAGCAAGTATAGTCCTTCCTTGCTAAATCCTTCTCCAAGAACTTGGCCACTCTTAATATCCTGAAAACAAACTTTGTTAGGATCGAATATAGCTTTACAATTCAAATCAAAAATAGTTTTATAAACACTTAAAAGATTAGACTTAAAAGCTAGCATGTAAAAGGCTTTAGATTCCTTATCAAATAATCTAAGATCACAAACACCGTTGATAGGAACTTTCTTACCATCAGCAATATTAACACATCATATAGACGGTTTCAAATTCTTAAGCAACAGATCGGACCAACCTCTTTGGAGCTTATCCTTCAACATGATCCAAAGTCCTCGGATACTTAGCACAGATTTAATGGTCCTAGACCACAGCAAATAGTTAACTCCTTTTAGAGTAACATGAACAGAAAGAGGCTTGAAGTTTTCCATCGATATTGAGCAACAATAGAGAGAAACTGAAATTGGTTAAAGATGGAGATTTTTTGGAACGAAACAAGAGATCCTAAGACTTTAATCAGTTCAAAAGCTTTCCAAGATGGAACGTGAATCCAATACCATGTGAGATTAAAGAAACTAGAAGAGATTTGAGAGATTAGAGGAGATTTGGAGAAGAGAATGGAAAACTTTTGTTAGGAGTTTGACAGAGAGAACAGAAAGGCGGCTAAAAGAGTTTGAGAAGAATAGATTCCTCTTTCTTAGGTTACAAAAGTTAAAAATGGGCTATATATACAAACCACATATCCAAATGGTGATATGACTTTACACAAGGAGACAAAAATGCAAATATGATAAGTTTGAATGGTCGACTCAAGCTCAAGAAGCATTTGATATTCTGAAGAAGATGATGCAGTCTGCTCCAGTTTTGAGTTTACGAGACTTTAATCTTACTTTCATTGTGGACTCTGATGCTTCTGGCTTTGGTTTAGGAGGTGTGTTAATGCAAGTGCATAATCCAATTGCTTATTTCAGCTACGCTTTGACAGAAAGAGAACAAAGGAAACCGATTTATGAATGAGAGTTAATGGACATTGTGTTGGCAGTACTCAAATGGAACCATTATCTATTTGGTAAAAATTATTAGGTGTGAACTGATCAGCGTAGTTTAAAATTTCTGTTGGAGCAGCGTGATGTTTCACCGGATTATCAAAGATGGTTAATCAAGTTATTGGGGTCTGATTTTGATATCAAATACAAGCCAGGTTTGGAGAATAAAGTTGCAGATGCTTTGTCTAGAAGTGTAATCACTTTGAATTTAGAGATTTAAAAACAGCTACTAGCTTTGACAGTACCTCAGTCATTAGACTTACAAGCGGTTTATAAAGAGCTTGAGGCAGATACATATTTTCAAAAAATAATTGCTTCAGTTCAATCTGGAGAATTTCAGTTCAAAACTTTCTCAGTTTTGACGATATACTTTTTTATAAACATCATCTTTATATGCCTAAAACTTCTGCATTTATACCAATTCTTCTTAAAGAATTTCATGATGGTGTGTTTGGTGGTCATTGAGGTGTTCTTAAAACATTAAAGAGAATCCAAGCTTAGTTTCAGTGGTAGAAAACGCATAAGGATATTCAACAATATGTGGCAGAGTGTTTAGTTTGCCAAACTCATAAATATAGCATTCTTAGCCTAGCTGGTCTCCTTCAACCGCTTCTAATTCCTGACAAAGTCTAATCACATTTGTCTATGGATTTTATTGAAGGGTTGCCTCTTTCTGAGCATGTGATTGTCATCTTAGTATTGGTGGATCGATTGAGTAAGTTTTCTCACTTACTTACCTTTAAATATCCATTTACTGCCTTTGATGTTACCTCCAAATCACTAAGGAAGTGATTCGACTTAAATGGAGTACATGATTATATAGTCTTGGATAGAGATAAAACATTCTTGTCTTATTTTGGTGTGAATTCCATCGTTTAGCTAACACCAAGCTTAATTTTTCTACTGCCTCTCACCCTAGATCTGATGGTCAGATAGAAGTTTTAAATTGCTGCTTGGAAACCTATTTGAGATGCTTTGCATCTACGCATCCAAGGACTTGGAAAAAATTCATTCATTGGGCAGAGCTATGGTATAGCACTTCTTACCACTCTTCGTTGCAAACTACTCCCTTCAAGGTCCTGTATGGCCGTGATCCTCCATCTTTATTGTGCTTTGAGAATGGTTCCACAAAGACTTATGATCTGGAGAAGTCTCTTAAAGAGTGTGATGTTATGCTTGATCAAATTAAGAATCTCCTTCGTGCTCAGTTTTTAATGAAACAGACTGCGGACAAGCATAGGTGTGACATTGAATTTCAGAATGGTGATATTGTTTTTCTGAAATTTTGACCCTATAGACAGCAATCTGTATCTCAGAATTTGCAAGAAGTTGGCCGCAAGGTTTTAGGGCCCATTCAAAGTATTGGAAGGACTGGAAAGTTGCTTACATATTGCAACTTCCAGCAACTTCATTGATTCACTATGTGTTTCATGTTTCATTGCTGAAGCCTGCACTTGGAAAACAATATAAGGTCCCTCCTTTACCTCAATCTCTGAATAATTGGATGCGTTTGTCGTTTCTCCATAGGATGTTTCGGCTACTAGATATATTGCAGCTGGTGATCTTGAAGCTCTTGTGCTTTGGAAAGATTTACCTAAACATGAAAGTAGCTGGGTGTTGGTGAAGGACCTAATTCGACAGTTTCCTGAGTTCCAAGTTGAGGGCAAGTTGTCAATGAACGGTTAGGAGAAATGATATGCTTTTAAGATGCTACGTTAGGAAAAGATCGAAGAAGGCAAAGACTTGGACTCCATCAGAAGGCTTGCAAGTTGTGAATGCTGAAGCAAAGACTCTAAGTCCAAGAGAGGTTTTACAGAAGAAAGGAGAAGCAAAGACTCTGGCTAATACTAAGAGTTTAGCTGCTGCTTCTTAAAACAGATAATAACGTGGATTGAAATGGAGAAAAGAGAATTCCTCCGGGAAACGACGAGGAGAAGGAATTGATTTTACAGATTATTCTGTTAATTGTTTTTGGATTCAATTCGGTTAGTTTGAGTTTTTCTCATATAAATACTTTGCACTCTTTTTTTGTAAAGAACTGTCATATTTTGGCTAACTGTGATTCTAGTTGTTTTCCGATCACGTTGCTGAATAAAAGTGAGTTTTCCGATCTAAACTCTATCAATATCACCCACAAACAGATGGTAACCGAAGTCCTCAATCGCTGTCTTGAGTCTTGCTTACGATGATTTGTATCTCAAACTCCCAAGAGATGGTATGCTTTCCTGTCCTGGGCAGAATTCTCATAAAATACAGCATTTCATACTTCTCTCAAATGCACTCCATTTAAAGTCGTCTATGGTTGTGATCCTTCAATTGTGCTACCTTTTGAGCTGTTGGAATATGATCAAGTCTTCATCGTATATCATTAAACAGCTTTAGGTTTTCGTATAAACTATAAGATTTATGTATTAGTTTGTTTAATCGAATAGGTGTGTATTAATAGGTACAATCGAATGGTTGTGTTTGTTGGTAAGTTTGTGTCTTTAGGTTTAAGGATGTCTCTTAGAAGACATAACCTTTAGTGAATAGGTATGTTGTAAACTATATATACCCTTGTTTGTAATTAATAAAGTATGCTGATTGGTTTATTAAAAAGTAAAAAAACGTGAAACACAAAAACAGAGAGTTATCATCTTCATCTTCAATATCGATCAAAATCTGAGAAAGTGAGAAAGAGAGATCCGATTTTTTTAAGAGAGAAACAAACTAACGTTTGTTGTTGTCCGATCCTAAACTCAAGAGAGATCAAATTCCAATATGGTATCAGAGCACATGGAGACAACGATGCATCAAATCATTCCTATCTTCAATGGAGATTCCTACAGTTTCTGGAAAATCAAATTGACAACAATTTTGAAAACCAGAAAACTTTGGAATGTGATTGAAAATGGAATCTCAGAGACTCCAACCACTGAAGCCACGCCTC